>WNWK01024311.1:0-29929 GCA_009830355.1 Cherax destructor
ACCACCCCAAACCTAGTGTCCGATAATGGGGGAAAAATTTTTTGAAAGGATTCTAGAAAACCTATTGCCTTGTATAAGATTACTAAATCAACCTTTTTTCCCCACCATCCTGCCACCATACTACCACCCTCTACCAGTATCACTACCAGTATCACTACCCCCCCACCACCACCTACCATACCACCATCACTACCACTACCACCCTCTACCATCACTCCCCCTCCACCCTCCTACAGTACCACTACCACTACCACCCCCCCGGTACCCCACCACTACCACCTTCTACCGGTCATACCACTACCACTACCACCCCACCATATCACTACCACTACCACCCTCTACCAGTATCACTACCACTCCCCCCTTTTACCAGTACCCTACCACTACCACCCTTACCAGTATCACTACCAACCACCCTCTACCAGTATCACTACCACTACCACCCCTACCAGTATCACTACCACTACCACCCCACCAGTATCACTACCACTCCCCCCCCCTCTACCAGTATCACAACCACACCACCATCACCACCCCCCCCACCAGTATCACTACCCCCAAATCACTCCACCCCTACCAGTATCACAACCACTCCCCCCTCCACCACCATCACTCCCACCCTTTACCACCATCACAACCACTCCCCCCTCTACCACCATCATAACCACTCCCCCTTTCCCCCCACCACTTTTGTATTTGCAAGCAAGCACAAAAAGCGAAAAAAAATGGAATATATCTTATGAATGCTGAGGTGGTTTACCCCCTAAAAATGCCCCTGCTGTGGTGTCGGGGGGAGGCTTTTTTTGTTTGGGGCGGTGCTGGGAGAAGGGCCGGACCTGTACCGCTGCTGAATCGCGAAAAAATCATAAACCCTTTTGGGTTTTTTTCCAAAAAAGGTGGTAAAAGGGGAAATTCATGAAACACAATTTCTGAAACCCCGGGGGTCCACCATATACAACCTCTCTGGTTTTTTCTTCTATTTTTTTCCTAGATCTTGTTTTGTTTTTTTCTGTTTTCTCCAGGGGGGAAATGGAACAGAATTCTTCCTCCATAAGCTATGTGTTTTAAGAAGTGACTAAATCCCCAGAGTAAGGGGTTTTGAAACCCCCCTTTTTCCCGTATAAATTACTAAAACAAGATAAGGAAAATTTTTTAAAAAAATTGGGGGTGTTTGAATGGGGATAAGTATGAAAAAAAAGAGATGATTCAACGAAATGAAAAAATGGATGTCCGCCCTGCCAAAAAAAAAGTTGAAGGGGGGGAGTTTCAGTGGGGAGAAATGAATGGGATTAAGTCGGGGAAAAAGGGGAAAATTAAAGGGAAAGGGGGGAGAAATAAAAAATGAAGGTCAGAGGAGAAAGAAGAGAGAAAAAATTTAAAAATTTTTTAAAAAAATTTTTGGGGGTTAGGGGAAAAAAAAGAGGAGTGTAGAGGAGAGAGAGAGAGATTTTGGGGGATGTTAAGGAGTGTGTAGGATTTTTTTAAAAAAATTTTAGAAAAGAAAAAAAAAATAAATATTATTATTAAATATTTCATTTTTTTAAAAACTAAAAAAAAATTTTAAAAAAAATCAGAAAAATTTCTAAAAATTTTTTTTAAAATTTATTTTTTGATTTTTTCAGAACTTTCAAAGTTTTTTTTGTGATAGGTAAGTTTGGGGTACCGGGTTTAAATATTAATGGGGAGCAGTTGATTGAACTTTTGTATAAAAAGGGGGTTTTGGGGTTATAGGTAACACATATTTTAAGAAAAAGAAGATAAATAAGTATCGATATGATGTGGGGGAAATAACAGTAGTTTGTTGGACTACATATTGGTAGATACAAGACTGTTGGGTAGACCTCAGGATGTCATGTCTATGGGGGCCACAGATATATCAGATCACTTTTTAGTTGTAGCTACAGTGACAGTAAAAAATAGATGGAATCAAGGGAAAAATGGAAGCAGCAAAAGAGGGAAATAAGATTTAAAACAAAGGAGGGGGTGGAAAAAAATATAAACAACTATTGGAGGACAGATGAACTAATGAGAGTACAGTGGACCCCCCGGGTAAGAACACCCCCAAAAACTACAATTATTTTAAAACAGTCAACCCCCCCTTTTTGATCTCTGTTTTTTGTGTTTAAGTTTTCGGGTGTTTAAGTTTTCTGCAGTTTTTTAAAATTTTACCTCCGTTTTCGTGCTTGGTACTAACTTTTCCACCTTTTTCCCCCCATACAAAGCCCGGGAGACCACCACCCCCCCCATTGTCACCAGTTAATTTTTAGCTTGAGGAACATCATGGGTTCATACAAAACATTTATTAAAATTCATTGTTTATCCTTTGGGTTAGGGGGACTACAAATGTACCAGGGCCAAAAAAAAATCCTAGTAGCCCTTTGGGAAAAAAAAAGAAAACGATGGAATTTAAGAGGAACAGGCATGCAGGGGGGTAGCATTGTGCAAGGAGGTAGCATGATGGGGAGGTAGATGTATGCAGGAAATGGCATGTATGCAGGGGGTGTAGCATTTGGGGGGTTTTAGGGAGTGACATGATCAGGGGAGTTACCAATGTAATTCAAGGGGTACAAGGGGAAACAAGGGGGGTAAAGGGGGTTCGGGGAAGTTAAGGGGATTTGGGGGGTTTTGGGGGTTAAAGCGGGGGGTGTAGCTGTAATTGGGAAGGGCATGATGCAAGTGTAGCAATTTTTGGGGGGGGAGTTTAATTCAAAAAGGGGGGGATAAACATTTTAATTAAAAATGCTGAGGGTTGGGGACATGTTGCAGGGAGTGTAGCTTTGGGGGGAAAAATGACATGGGGGGGTTTTAGGGGGTGGACAGATGCAAAAAGGGGGTGTAGCATTTTGCAGGGGGGTAAGAAAGGGCAAGGGAGGGGTGATGGGGGGTTTCCGGGGGTGTAGCAAAAGGGGGGTTGCAGGGGGGTAGCATGTATGCAGGGAGTGAGCATGATGGGAGTGTAGCATGCAGCAGGGGAACATGATGCAGGGGGGGCAGAGATGAGGGGTGAGCATGTATGCGGGAGTGTAGCAGTATGCAGGGGGTGTAGCAAAGGAGGAGGAAACACATGCAGGGAGTGTAGGATGCAGGAAGGGCATGTATGCAGGGGGGTGAAAGCATTGAGGGGCAAATGTAGCTGCATGCAGGGGGGGAGCATGAGCAGGGAGTGTAGCATGTATGCAGGGAGTGGGATGATGAGGGGGGTGTAGCATGATGAGGAGTGTAGCATGATGAGGGGGTAGCATGCATGGGGGTGTGCATGATGCAGGGGGTGTAGCATGTATGCAGGGAGTGTAGCATGTGCGGGAGTGTAATGATGCAGGGTGTAGCATGATGCAGGAGTGTAGCATGTATGCAGGGAGTGTAGCATTATGCAGGGGTAACAGAAGCAGGGAGTGTAGCAATGCAGGGAGTGAGCATGAAAAGGGAGTGTAGCATGTATGAGGGTGTAGCATGTTGGGGGAGGGTAGCATGCATGCGGGAGTGTAGCATGCATGCGGGGGTGTAGCATGCGAGGGGTGTAGCATGCATGCAGGGAGTGTAGCATGTATGCAGGGAGAATGTAGCATGTATGCAGGGAGTGTAGCATGTATGAGGGGGTAGCATGTATGCAGGGAGTGTAGCATGTTGCGGGGAGTGTAGCATGTATGAGGAGTGTAGCATGTATGCAGGGAGGTAGATGATGGGAGTGTAGAAGTATGCGGGGGAGTGTGGCATGATAAAAGGTGTAGCATGTATGCAGGGAGTGTAGCATGCATGCAGGGAGTGTAGCATGCATGCAGGGAGTGAGCATGTATGCAGGGAGTGTAGCATGTATGCAGGTAGTGTAGCAGATGCAGGAGTGTAGCATGTATGCAGGGAGTGTAGCATGTATGCAGGGAGTGTAGCATGTATGCAGGAGTGTAGCATGTATGCAGGGAGTGTAGCATGTATGCAGGGAGTGTAGTGTTGCAGGGAGTGTAGCATGTATGCAGGAGTGTAGCATGCAGGGAGTAGCATGCATGCAGGAGTGTAACATGTATGCAGGAGTGTAGCATGCATGCAGGGAGTGTAGCATGTATGCAGGAGTGTAACAGACATGCAGGGAGTGTAGCATGTATGCAGGGAGTGTAGCATGTATGCAGGAGTGTAGCATGTATGCAGGGAGTGTAGCATGCATGAAGGGAGTGTAGCAAGTATGCAGGGAGTGTAGCATGCATGCAGGGAGTGTAGCATGCATGCAGGGAGTGTAGCATGCATACAGGGAGTGTAGCATGTATGCAGGGAGTGTAGCATGCATGGAGGCAGTGTAGCATGAATGCAGGGAGTGTAGCATGCATGCAGGGAGTGTAGCATGCATGCAGGGAGTGTAGCATGCATGCAGGGAGTGTAGCATGCATGCAGGGAGTGTAGCATGCATGCAGGAGTGTAGCATGATGCAGGAGTGTAGCATGCATGCAGGGAGTGTAGCATGCATGCAGGGAGTGTAGCATGCATGCAGGGAGTGTAGCATGCATGCAGGGAGTGCATGATGCAGGAGGTAGCATGCATGAGGAGTGTAGCATGCATGCAGGGAGTGTAGCATGCATGCAGGGAGTGTAGCATGCATGCAGGAGTGTAGCATGCATGCAGGGGTGTAGCATGCATGCAGGGAGTGTAGCATGCATGCAGGGAGTGTAGCATGCATGCAGGGAGTGTAGCATGCATGCAGGGAGTGTAGCATGCATGCAGGGAGTGTAGCATGCATGGAGTGAGTGTAGCATGTATGCAGGGAGTGTAGCATGTATGCAGGGAGTGTAGCATGTATGCAGGGAGTGTAGCATGTATGCAGGGAGTGTAGCAGGCAGGGAGTGTAGCATGCAGGGAGGGAGTGTAGCAGGCATGTAGGGAAGTGACCCCAGATATGGACTTGGTACCTAAATCCTTATGGAAGGGGATTCCCCTTCCAAACAATAGCCTCTCTTCCCTCACCCCTCCTCCCTCTCTTCCATCCAGCAACATCAGTCTTCAATAAAGGTAAGTGTCACATTCAGTTCATTCATTTGTGCATGTAAATCTATTTTTAAGGCCCCAATTTTTTTTTTTCAAACTTCTGGGTTTCTGGAACGGATTAATTGAATTTCCATTATTTCTTATGGGGAAAATGGTTCCAGTTTTCGTGTGCTTCAGTTTTAGTGCATCCCTCAGGAATGGATTAAGCACGAAAACGGAGGGTCCACTGTATAATATTGTAAGTGCTTAAGGAAGTGTATTTTTGGGGGTCTGAAATAGACTAACCTACGTGACATTATTTCTTAAGGAAGTAAATTGTTCGGTAATGGCACTTGAGCAGGCTTCTGGAATGAATTTTTTTTGTTAGCCGGGGGTCCACTGTATAGGCAATGGGGTAGGCTTAAGAATATAGTGTTAAGAGTGTTCAGCAGAAGTTTGTGGTTATAAGAAAGTGGGTGCGGGAGGGAAGAAGAGCGATTGGTGGAATGATGATGTAAAGAGAGTAGTAAGAGAGAAAAAGTTACCATATGAGAGGTTTTTACAAAGTAGAAGTGATGCAAGGAGGGAAGAGTATAAGGAGAGAAAAAGAGAGGTTAAGAGAGTGGTAAAGCAGTGTAAAAAGAGAGCAAATGAGAGCGTGGGTGAGATGTTATCAACAAATTTTTTTGAAAATAAGAAAAAGTTTTGGAGTGAGATTAATAAATTGAGAAAGCCTATGGAAAGAATGGCTTTGTCAGTCAAAAATAGGAGAGGAGAGTTATTAATCGGGAAGATGGAGGGAATATTTTGAGGAATTATTAAATGTTGATGAAGATAGGGAAGCTGTGATTATGTGTATAGGGCAAGGAGGAATAACCTCTTATAGGAGTGAGGAAGAACTAGTTGTGAGTGTGGGGAAAGTTCGTGAGGCAGTGAGTAGAATGAAAGGGGATAAAGCAGCTGGGATTGAAGGGATAAAGATAGAAATGTTAAAGGCAGGTGGGGATATAGTTTTGGAGTTGTTAGTGTTTTTATTTAATAAATGTATGGAAGAGGGTAAGGTACCAAGGGACTGGCATAGAGCAAGCATACCAACAGACCCCTGGCTGTCTTCAAGCAGGCACTGGACAGGCACCTAATGTCGGTACCTGACCAGCCGGGCTGTGGTTCGTACATTGGACTGCATGCAGCCAGCAGTAACAGCCTGGTTGATCAGCCCTGATCCACAATGAGGCCTGGTCACAGACCGTGCCATGGGGGCGTTGACCCTTGGAACTCTCTAAAGGTTAACTCCAGGTAAGTTCCTTTGTATAAAGGCAAAGGGGACAAAAGAGTGTAAAAATTATAGGGAATAAGTCTGTTGAGTATACAGTGGACCCCACTATTCGAACAGCTCGGCAATAGAACATATCGTCATTAGAACAAGAAAATCGATATCGCCATGCGAACAAAATATCACAATTCGAACAAGTGCGTTCATCACCTGTCCACCGAGGCGCTTGGGTGCCTCACCGTGCAGGCGTGGAGAGCCAGACCCACCTTGTTTACACTCGAGAGAACAATACTCTGCACGCTCATCCAGACATTTCACACTTAATGATAATTGTTTGGAGTTTGTTCATTAAGTGTGAGACAGTGATGAGTGGCAGTGGTGGTAGAGGCAGTGGTGTTTGAGGCAGTGGTGGTAGAGGCAGTGGTGGTAGAGGCAGTGGTAGAGGCAGTGGTAATAGAGGCAGTGGTAGAGGCAGTGGTAGTAGAGGCAGTGCTGATAGAGGCAGTGGTGGTAATCCTGGTAGTTAATCCCTCCCAAGCCTTACCTATAAGGTGTACACAATGCAGGATATGGAAATGATTTTCCAAAAGTCTTTTAAGGTCACATCAAAGAACTTTTGAAACATTGCTTTGGTGTAGAGTTTTTTAAAGTTGCAAATGACCTGCTGGTCCATGGGCTGGAGGAGAGGAGTGGTATTAGGGGCAAGAACTTCACTTTGATGAACTTAAAGTCCACAATGTGCTCTGTCAAGTCTGGAGGATGATAAGGAGCATTGTTCATTATCAGGAGGCACTTAAGTGGCAAATTATTTTCCTCAAGATATTTCTTCACACTGGGGCCAAACACGTCATTGAACCAATCAAGGAAAATGTCCCTAGTGACCCATGCCTTATTGTTAGACTTCCACATCACACACAAATTAGACTTGGCAACACCGCATCTCTTAAACGCTAGGGGATTTTCAGAATGATACACCACTAAAGGCTTTTCTTTAAAATCACCACTGGCGTTGGCACAAAGCATAAGAGTTAGCCTGTCTTTCATAGGCTTATGTCCTGGGAGTGCCTTTTCCTCCTGTGTAATGAAGGTCTTGTTTGGCATTTTCTTCCAAAACAGGCCTGTTTCGTCACAAATGAACACTTGTTGGGGTTGGAATTGTTCAGCCTCTATGTACACCTTGAATTCCTGAACATATTTTTCAGAAGCACTTTTGTCAGAACTGGCTGCCTCACCATGCCTCACAACACTATGTATGCCACTATGCTTCTTAAATCTGTCAAACCAGCCTTTGCTGGCTTTAAATTCATTCACTTCAGCACTCGTTGCAGGCATTTTCTTGACGAGAGCATCATGCAACTGCCTTGCTTTTTCACATATTATTGCCTGCGTAACACTATCTCCTGCCAATTGTTTCTCGTTGATCCACACCAACAACAAATTTTCCACATCTTCCAGCACTTGCGATCTGTTTTATGATCATATTTGCACCTTTTGCAACAACAGCTTCCTTGATTTTAGGTGTATTCCCCTTGGCCACAATGGTAGCGATTGTTGAATAGGCTTTGCCATACAGCCTGGCCAGCTCAGCAATATGCACTCCACTTTCATATTTTGCTATTATCTCCTTCTTCACTTCTACCGTATTTCTCAGCCTCTTTACCACAGGGCTGGTACTAGGAGCTTTCTTTGGACCAATGGTGGCTTATTTAGCAGTTGCAAGCACTTAAAACAGTGGAATAATGACAATATACTGGTATGAATGCGTGGGTGGTGGTCGCTCTCACTTGTAAACAATAGCACACTGACGCTCCGTGGAGTGCCCGGGCCCAGCTGGGCCACGCGTACGCATCCGGGACGAATAGCATATTCCGAGAGGATCATCGTAAACTGAGCCAATATTTTGACGGAAAATGTATCGCTAACCGATTTTACCGTAATCCGACTCCACTGTACAGTGGACCCCGAGTAACGAGCAAAATTCATTCCAGAAGCCTGCTCAAGTGCCCTACCGAACGAATTTACTCCCTTAAGAAATAATGTCAAGTAGGTAAGTCCATTTCAGACCCAAAAAAATACACTTACAAAAGCACTTACAATATTATACAGTGGTCCCTCGACTAACGTAATTAATCCATTCCAGGAGCTATTACTTAACACGAAAAATACGTAATTTGAAACCTTATTCCCATAAGAAATAATGTAAATACAATTAATCCGTTTCCACCCAAAAATTTTCAACAAAAATTCATTTTTTTCAAGAATACTATAGTTTTACATACAGAAAACAATGAGAAATAAATATAAAGCACTAATGTTAATGGATAAATGAACATTTGAATCAGTTTTACCTTTACTGAAGACTCTTGTTGGTGTATGAGAGAGGCAGGAGAGTTTGTTTGGAGGCAGGACAAGATAGCCCTTCAATACGACACTAATATGAACTCTGCGGCTTATTTATCTAGCACAATTCATCTATTATGACATAATAAATAATATTAATAACATAGAAACATGATATAAACTCTAGAATGAATAAAACATGTCAGTACAAATCAAAGAACTGGTGGAGTGTCTTGTGTTGTTGTTGGTTATAGGGCCACTGACCATAAGCCGTGGTGGTAGTCGGTTTCAGCAGAAAGCAACCACCACTATCACACAAACAATGTGTATAATTTATAAATAAGAAACATTTACACTTTAATTTATAAATAAGAAATATTCACACTTATATAAATAAGAAATACATACTTACAATTACACTTGGAGGATGGTGGCACAGTACTGTGTTCTTGTCAGTGTCCCCATAATCTCAAACATTGTAGAAGTTAAGTTTTGAGTTGTCATTTTCTATCGATTAATTGCTTAACTTACTTAAGTAAGTTTATTCAGGTATACACAAATCCAGTTATACATAGATTATCATACATAGCAGCATATGTGTAGAAAACCTAGGATAACCCAAAAAAGTCAGACAGAGTGAGCAGGCGGACAGGTCTAATACGTTATGATACACAAGTCCATTTATGATACACGATATCGAAAAAAGCTTACGTTACATGATTTTTACGATATATGAGCCTTACGTTACTCGGTGGTCCACTGTACTTACTTACAGTGGACCCCCGGTTAACGAAAGGTTTAGTTAACGAAAAAATTGGTTACCGAAAGCTTTTTACGCAATCGGATAACGAAAAAAGCTCAGTTAGCGAAACGTATTAGACCTGTCCGCCTGCTCCGCGCCTAGCCTGCGCCTGCGCAAGATGCCAGTGAAGCGTTGTTTACCATTGAGAGAACATTACCCAGCGCACTCTTTCAAACATTCACAATACATTTGGTGTCTTTTTTTGGTGGTTTAGTGATTGTCACTGTGAAATAAGTCACCATGGGTCCAAAGAAGCTTCCTAGTGGCACCCCAGTGATAAAGAGAGTGAGGAACACCATCGAACTGAAGAAAGAGATAATAGAAAAATATGAGAGTGGCGTACGCCTGAGTGATCTTGCCACGATGTACAAGAAAAGTGCATCTACTATCGGCACTATTCTGGCAAAGAGAAATGAGATCAAGGAAGCTAATGTTGCAAAAGGGGTTAATTTGTTAACGAAACAAAGATCGAAAACAGTGGATGAGGTTGAGAAGTTACTGATGGTGTGGATCAATTAAAAACAGTTAGCGGGTGATAGTATTTCCATGGTGATAATTTGTGAAAAGGCAAGGAAGTTGCACGCAGATCTTGTCAAGACAATGCCTGCAACCAGTGGTGATGTGAGTGATTTTAAAGCCAGCAAAGGCTGGTTCGAGAGGGTTTAAGAAACGTAGTGGCATACACAGTGTTGTGAGGCATGGTGAGGCAGCCAGCTCAGACAAACGTGCAGCTGAAAAATTTGTGCAGGAATTCAAGGGGTTCATAGACACGGAAAATTCGAACCCAAACAAGTGTTTAATTGTGATGAAACAGGCCTGTTTTGGAAGAAAATGCCCAACAGGACCTTCATTACTCAGGAGGAAAAGGCACAGCCAGGACACAAGATAATGAAAGACAGGCTAACTCTTATGCTTTGTGCCAATGCCAGTGGTGATTTTAAAGTGAAGCCTTTACTGGTGTATCACTCTGAAAATCCCAGACCCTTCAAGAATCAGTGTTGACAAGAATAAATTGTGTGTGCATTGGAAGGCTAACACCAAGAAATGGGTTACTACGGAGATTTTCAAGGAATAGTTGAGTGGAGTGTTTGGCCCTAGTGTGAATACCTCCTGTTAAAGAAATTGGGACTCAAGTGCCTCCTGGTACTGGACAATGCTCCTGCTCATCCTCACAACTTGCAAGAGTTGTTGCATGATGAGTTCAGTTTAATCAGAGTGAAGTTCTTGCCTCCTAACACCACTCCTCTCATGCAGCCCATGGACCAGCAGGTCATTGCAAACTTCAAGAAACTGTACACCAAAGCAGTGTTTCAGAGGTGCTTTAATACGACCAATGACTCTGCATTGATCCTAAGAGAGTTCTGGAAAGATCACTTCAATATCGTGCATTGCATAGGACTTATAGGTAAGGTTTGGGAGGAAGTGACTTCCAGGACTCTGAACTCTGCATGGAGACCACTGTGGCCGGATTGTGTTGAAAGAGGGATTTTGACGGATTTGAGGCTGACGACCCTCTGCCTGTTGTGGAAGATATTGTGGCATTGGGGAACAGCCTGGGGTTGGAGGTGAGTGGTGAGGATGTGGAAGAGTTGGTGGAGGAGCATAGGGTAGAGCTAACAACTGAAGAGCTGCAAGAGCTTCATCTGGAACAGCAACAGACCACAGCTGAGGTTATTGCTTCACAGGAGGAGGGAGAGAGAGAGAAGGAGGTGCCTTCTTCAATGCTTAAGGAAATGTGTTCTATGTGGAGTAGGTTGCAGACATTTGTTGAAAGACACCACCCTGAGCAAGCTGAAATGAGCCTTCTGTGCAACCACTTCAGTGACAGAACCATGTTGCACTTCAGAAAAGTATTAAAGAGTCGCCAGAAACAGAGGACTGTGGACAGTTACTTCACCAGGCAGGGGTCTAGTGACTCTCAAGCTGGTCCTAGTGGCATTAAAAGACCAAGAAGGGAAGTAACCCCAGAGAGGGCTTTGACACCTGAAGTCCTTTTGGAGGGGGATTTCCCTTCCAACCACTAACTCCCTGCCCCTATCATCATCCCTATCTTCCAGATGCCTGCAAGTCTCTTCAATAAAAGTAAGTAAATGTTATTTATATTATATTTATTGTTAATATTTTTTTGTGGAAAGGATTAATTGTATTTACATTATGTCTTATGGGAAATAAGGGATCGGATTACGAAAGATTCAGATTAAGTAATAGCTCCTGGAACGGATTAATTTTGTTAACTGAGGGTCCACTGTAATTGTACAATTTCCGGGGTGCTCGTTACTCGGGGGTGCACTGTACAGTGGTACCTCGAGTTACGATATTTTTTCGTTCGAGAATGCTGTTCAAGTGCCATTACCAAACGAATTTATCCCCATAAGGAATAATGTAAAATAGACTAGTCCTTTTACACCCCCAAAAATATACTTACAAAAGCATTTTAAAAAATAAACTTACATAAAAGGGCGATTTTGGGGACCATCGTAACTCGAGGTACCACTGTATATTGAACAGCCATGGTGACATCACACATCCTTGTCTAAGGCCTACTTTTACTGGGAAATAATCTCCCTCTCTCCTACATACTCTAACCTGAGCCTCACTATCCTTGTATAAACTCTTCACTGATTTCAGTAACCTACCTCCTATTCCATACACCTGCAACATCTGCCACATTGCCCCCCCCCCCTCCACCCTGTCATATGCCTTTTCCAAATCTATAAATGCCACAAAAACCTCTTTACCCTTATCTAAATACTGTTCAGCTATATGTTTCACTGTAAACACTTGGTCTACACACCCCCTACCTTTCCTAAAACCTCCTTGTTCATCTGCTATCCTACTCTCTTTCTTGCTCTTAATTCTTTCAATAATAAGTCTACCATACACTTTACCAGGTATACTCAACAGACTTATTCCCCTATAATTTTTGCACTCTCTTTTGTCCCCTTTGCCTTTATACAAAGGAACTATGCATGCTCTCTGCCAATCCCTAGGTACCTTACCCTCTTCCATACATTTATTAAATAATAGCACCAACCACTCCAAAACTATATCTCCACCTGCTTTTAACATTTCTATCTTTATCCCATCAAGCCCAGCTGCCTTACCCCCTTTCATTTTACCCACTGCCCCACGAACTTCCCCCACACTCACAACTGGTTCTTCCTCACTCCTACAAGATGTTATTCCTCCTTGCCTTATACTACATGAAATCACAGCTTCCCTATCTTCACCAACATTTAACAATTCCTCAAAATATTCCCTCCATCTTCCCAATACCTCTAACTCTCCATTTAATAACTCTCCTCTCCTATTTTTAACTGTCAAATCCATTTGTTCCCTAGGCTTCCTCAATTTATTAATCTCACTCCAAAACTTTTTCTTATTTTCAACAAAATTCATTGATAACATCTCACCCACTCTCTCATTTCCTCTCTTTTTACATTGCTTCACCACTCTCTCAACCTCTCTTTTTATCTCCATATACTCTTCCCTCCTTGCATCACTTCTACTTTGTAAAAACCTCTCATATGCTAACTTTTTCTCCCTTACTACTCTCTTTACATCATCATTCCACCAATTGCTCTTCTTCCCTCCTGCACCCACTTTCCTATAACCACAAACTTCTGCTGAACACTAACACTAACATCTCTATGTCTGTAATATATCTTCCATTCTTTCAAATGAAACCACGAAAACGAGAATACAACCATAAATACCATACGAAAATACACTCAAAATCGGAGTTTAAAACCAAAAACACGGTCAGAGTTTTTTTTCTAATTATGCACTGTGTTCTGCAGGATCTTTTTTATACTGCGCACACTGACCATGCAGCCCCATTCTCTCACATGTAGGTCTACCAGCTTTCTCCCACTAGATTTGAAGCCGCTAGAATTTTGGCATATTAATACGTCACCGACACTGGCTTGTAAGCTGTACCTATATGTCACCAACAGTGAAAGGGTTAATTCATACACAAAAAATAGAAGATTTATTGTTATGCACACTACTGCATAATTGTAATAATTGTATAAATGTCAACCCATTCGTGACTGCGTATTAGACTGGCCAGTTGGACACGTATTGAACGGTGATGTCATTTGTTTACTCTTGTACACGGCAAAAATCGAACATTTCTGCTAGTTTGAGTTCAGTTTCAAGGTACTTTTTGCTGTGAAACCAATCAAAATCATATCTATTTCTGTAATATATCTTCCATTCTATCAAATGAGACAAAAAAAAAACAAGAATAAAACCATAAAAAACATACAAAAATATACTGCTAAGAGGCGGCTAATGGCTGAGAAGTGAACTCCATTATTTATCATCCGATTTCTTTCATTTTTGGTGTACATTAAGAAGCATCATTCCATTATACATTGCCCAAGTTTCAATATGATAGCCCAAGAATCAAAAATCATATATGGCAAGCCCAAGCCAGGTACAGGAAATAAGTCACTTTGACTGACTTTTTTGGGATATCTTAGGTTCTGTACGCATATGCTGCTATGTATGATAATCTATGTAACTGTATTTGTGTATACATGAATAAACTTACTTACACACAAATAAAAACAAATTGTGATATTTCAAAAAAACTTCACGAGTTTGTAAAACAATCATCCTTTTATGTTGTCTGTGAAATTCATTGCATTCCTATCATTATTAATGCCGCTATCTTAAGATATAAACGAATAACTTAATTCCGAGATAATCAACAAAAACAAGAGCTTTCCAAAAAAAAAAAAAAAAATGAAAATAGCTTTTTGTTTCAGTTTTATGATGAATTATGAGTGTATGTCACAGTTAGCCCTGTACTACACTTCGTTTTCTCTAATATAAGACCCAAGAAAGGGAGGATGTTACTTGCATCCCATATCCTCTTCATATTCCCATGCATCACGAGACTGAGCTCATGGCAATCGACAGTGGCTTCAAAGCCACCTTATCTTTTATAGACAATGTACTGTGTATGTGCTTTACACAATGAGAAGCATTTCTTGTATTTGCTGGAACCATGGCTAGGGTTAAAAGTAAGTAGGTTATAACAATAAATGGAGAGAAAGAAATTGGAATGACTTATGCAGCAAGTAGCACCACCAAACTGTAGCAGCAGGTTGGTGTGGCAACCTTGGAAATTTGAAATTATGCTAGCTGAAATTAGTGCCGGATTACTGATGGAACCGTGTAACTGATTGCCGGATTAGTGATGGCCAACCTGTACATGTACAAGGTTTACAGGCCCAGGTGACATCAATGACATACATACAGTGGACCCCCGGTTAACGGCCTGCTCCAAACACTAACAATTATGTAAGTGTATTTTTGTAAGTGCTTTTGTTAGTGTATGTTTGGGGGTCCAAAACGACTAATCTAATTTACATTATTCCTTATGTTAATAAATTTGTTTGGTAACGGCACTTGAACAGCATTCTGGAACGAATTATGGCCGTTAACCTGGGGTCCACTGTACTACTACGTATATAGAAAGCCGCTTGTTATGCCTGAGCATTTCAGGCAAATTAGGTCAGTTTTGTCCAAGGATGCAACCCACACCAGTCGACTAACACCCAGGTACCCATTTTATACTGATTCCGGACCTCGGTGCAGGAGTTGAGTGTGCAGCGATCGAGCTACGGGACAGTAGGTGGTCAAGACTCGAACACCTTTTATTATACAGCAATAAAGGAGTGAAACAGACTGCCTGAACATGTCAAAGCCTGTCCTAGCATGAGCTATTTCAAGAAGAGAGCTAAAAGGTACCTAATGAATGAAGTTATAAAAACTGATGAGTGATTTCTTCTACTGGTTTTGGCCAGTAGCTTAGGCCAGTAGGTGACTTGGACCTGCCTAGCATGGGCCATAAGGCCTGATGCAGTCCTTCTTCCTTCTTATGTTCTTATATGTATCTATTATTGTAAGCCAATTCTCTCCAACGTTCATGTAAATAACTCTGTTCACTTTATTCCTATTGTATCTTCTTGAACTGTAAATGATTTTCACAGTTTAGTTACTTAGCTGTTTCAAGGTTATAATCATTTCTACCATAATTTACCCTGCCTTGGTGGGAATCGGCCGATGTGTTAATAAAAAAAAAAATGGAAATAAATCAATTTATCTAATTTTTGGGAGGGGGTTATTCTAGGTAATTTACAATATGCTACTATGTTAAGTGTACTTATGTGTACCTGTACATAAATAAACTTACACCTGCTGTCACTCTTCACCAAGCAGAAGGTGGGTACCTGGGTGCTAGTTGACTGGTGTGGGTGGTATCCTGGGGAACAAGATTGAAGGACCACAATAAAAATAGAGAGACAGTCCTTGATGTCAGCTAGGCTTGTACATGTACTTGTAGTAAATAAAGATATTATTATTATTACATATTATTATTGTTATTATGCACTGATTTTTAGGTTATCCTGGGTGGATAACCAGGCACCAGGCAGCAACAACAAGGCTGCTCCTATATTTTGCCATTCCCTGGGCCATTGAGACTCCAGCAATGGCCTATTTGCAAGAACTGTTGCAACAACATACAAGGAACTTACAGTGACAAGAAAACTGACGGTGACTACAGCGAAATGGACCAAATATGACCAAAAGAGGAGACCGGCATTCAAATACCAGACCCACTACCAGACGTACAATCCTGACAAGCAACGGTTTCCACTACACTGAAGTGACTGACTCCCATATCAACTGCACAGTGTTCAATGTGAAGTCAACATAAGGGAAAACCTAATCAACAAAATACAAGGAAACTGACAGGTCTGTAATGTAGTGTAGTGTCGATTTTTTTTCCCTCAGTGCCAGGTGAGGGAACGAAGTGATCATTTAAACATGGCTGACTGACATTCAATCACCAGCTACTGCCAGATGTACAACTACCAAGCGACATTCTAATTATACTGACAGTACCTGACCATCATATCAACTGCAGCAGTGTTAATGGGAGGGAAACACAGGAGAAACCGATAAATCTACAAAACAAACTCCAGGAAACTGTCAGGCTATACCAGCTGTTCTCCCTCAGTGCTAAATGTGGGAAAGAAGTGAATAGTTAACCAACCAAGGATATTTTTAATAGCTGACTTCCATATTAATGACCAGTGTACATTAGGAGGGAAAAATAGGAGAAAACGCCAAATCTAACGACATAACTCCAAGGAATCTGTCAGGGGCAGTGGCCATTTTTTTCCCTCACTGCTTTTAAAAATGGCTGCACATCAACTCTACGAGGAATAGCAACAACGACGAGCCCCGCTAAATGGGATTGATGGGACTGTGTACGGACATCACCTTTGAAAAACTTCTTTTTACACTGCCAGGATGGAAATGAGTTAGAAGTGTGGTAGGGAAAGCCGGACTATGAAGTGAGGAGTGAAGAGGGTTTACAAAGTAAGGGGGCAAGTGAGGGGTAATCCGGGTATGTGATAACAGAAAATTTACTAGTAACCAGTGGTGATTTTTAGAGTAGATACTAGGCATTGCTAGGTGTCTGATAGGATCAGTGGTTTCTTTTTAATAAAAAGTAAAGAAAATAAAACAATTTTTGTTGTGAAATGATAAAGAGTGAAGAGTAAATATGGCTGGCATCAGAGGGTTCAGGCTGCCATAATGATATTTATCATTATTGTGCATTTCTCGAAAGAAGGAAATCAGTCATGGGGTCTGGAAAAGGTGAATGAGGTGATAGCTCCTGGAAAGTGAAAGCCCAACAGTGGCCATCATACCAGAAACGTAAGTGCCACTATCGCCGCAAGGTTTGGCAACCCCACATCTCCAAAACAAAACAATGGTGCACAGCTTTTATAGTGGTGCTATTAACCCTTTGGGGTCAAGGGGTCTCTCTGAAACTCGTTTTCAGGGTCCACGAATTTAAAAAAATAAAAATTATTTTTTCTTATGGAATGATAGAGAATCTTTTTCCGATCATAACGCCACAAACATTATGAAATTTGATCAAAAACTAACGGAATTATGCTTTCGCGAAGTTAGCGGTAGCCATGACACTTACGCATCAGCGATTTCCCCCACTTTGAGCCCTATTTTCGGCACATTCCATTGTTTCAGTCTACTAAAATTATAGCTATTTCGCTAGAACTCCATTTCTTCTATCGATTGAGTACAAGAAACCGCCTATTTACCAATGTCAACTACCCAAAATAGTGGTCAGAAAATGGCAATTTGGCCAATTTCACACAAATTTCAAACGATGCCAATTTCATAATAGAGTCCATAATAAACAAGGCAGACATTCCTGGCACTAAAATAACATCTTCTCTGTTCATTAGTCACGTCTCCAGGCCCCTCTTACATTATTTTTGCTTTCCATTTTGAATTTTTATTCTCACAAAAAATAGAAGATTTACTCTTATGTATACAACTGCATCACTGTAAAAATGGTATAAATAATATCAGCGCACTTGTGCAAGAATATTAGACTCTCCAGTTGATGTGTATTGGATGCATGGTGTGATTTGTTTACTCCTGAACATTAGCCAAAATTGAACATTTTCGCTACTTTGCGCTCAGTTTCAAGGTACTTGTCATCGCGAAACCAGTCAAAATGATCTCTATTTCTGTAATATATCATCTATTCTATAAAATGAGACTAAGAAAACGAGAATACAAGCATAAATACCATACGAAAATAGACTGCAAAGTCGCTGTTTTAAACCAAAAACACGGTCAGAGTTTTTTTTTCCTCATTATGTACAGTGGACCCCAGAGTATCGTAATTAATCCGTTCCAGGAGCTAGTACTTAACACGAAGTTTATGAAATTCGAACCATTATTTCCCATAAGAAATAATGTAAATACAATTAATCCGTTCCACAAAAAAATATTCACATATAAAATAATTAAAAACAATATATATATATACATTTTCTTACCTTTATTGAAGAGTTGCAGGCATCTGGAAGATAGAGTAATGAGTAATGAAGGTTCTCTTGGGCATTTTCTTCCAAAACAGGCCTGTTTCATCACAATTAAACACTTGTTGGGGGAGGAATTCTTCAGCCTCTACGAAGGGGAATCCCCACTCCCTGCATGCCTGCTACACTCCCTGCATGCCTGCTACACTCCTTGCATGCTTGCTACACTCCCTGCATGAATGCTACACTCCCTGCATGAATGCTACACTCCCTGCATGAATGCTACACTCCCTGCATGCCTGCTACACTCCCTGCATGTCTGCTACACTCCCTGCATGAATGCTACACTCCCTGCATACCTGCTACACTCCCTGCATGCCTGCTACACTCCCTGCATGAATGCTAAACGCCCTGCATGAATGCTAAACTCCCTGCATGAATGCTAAATTCCCTGCATGAATGCTACACTCCCTGCATACTTGCTAAACTCCCTGCATGCCTGCTAAACTCCCTGCATGAATGCTAAACTCCCTGCATGCCTGCTACACTCCCTGCATGCCTGCTACACTCCCTGCATGAATGCTATACTCCCTGCATGAATGCTAAACTCCCTGCATGAATGCTAAACTCCCTGCATGAATGCTAAACTCTCTGCATGAATGCTACACTCCCTGCATGCCTGCTAAACTCCCTGCATGCCTGCTACACTCCCTGCATGCCTGCTACACTCCATGCATGAATGCTATACTCCCTGCATGAATGCTATACTCCCTGCATGAATGCTAAACTCCCTGCATGAATGCTAAACTCCCTGCATGAATGCTAAACTCCCTGCATGAATGCTAAACTCCCTGCATGAATGCTAACTCCCTGCATGAATGCTAACTCCCTGCATGAATGCTACACTCCCTGCATGAATGCTACACTCCCTGCATGCCTGCTAAACTCCCTGCATGCCTGCTACACTCCCTGCATGCCTGCTACACTCCCTGCATGCCTGCTAAACTCCCTGCATGATGCTACTCCTGCATGAAGCTACTCCTGCATGAATGCTAACTCCCTGCATGAATGCTACACTCCCTGCATGAATGCTACACTCCCTGCATGAATGCTACACTCCCTGCATGAATGCTACACTCCCTGCATGAATGCTACACTCCCTGCATGAATGCTACCACAGGGGTGCCACTAGGAAGCTTCTTTGGACCCATGGTGACTTATTTCACAGTGGCAATCACTAAACCACCAAAAAAAACACCAAATGTATTGTGAATGTTTGAAAGAGCGCGCTGGGTAATGTTCTCTCAATGGTAAACAACGCTTCACTGGCGGGCGTCCTGCGTCCTGCGCAGGCGCAGAGCAGGCGGACAGGTCTAATACGTTACGAAACACGAGCCATTTTACGATTCTTGAAATCGAAAAAAGCTTACGAAACACGATCTTTACGAAATAAGAACCTTACGAAACTCGGGGGTCCACTGTACTGTGTGGTGCAGGAATTTTTTTATACTGCGCACACTGACTGCACAGACCCATTCTATCACATCTAGGCCTAACAGCTTGTTTCTGCTTGATTTGAGGGCGCTAGAATGTAGGCGTACTGGTACGTCAATAACCCCAGGGCGTAAGACGTACTAGTATGACGAAAACCCTGAAAGGGTTAAGTGGCGATATTCATACTAATCCAGGACCTCAATCTACGGTACAGGTGCAAAACAGACAGATAAGTCATGGTGATAATGACGGTATAGTTGCTAGTAATGATAACAACGCTATATTTAATGCACAGACAATAGAACCATTATTATCTCAGACACCACCAGACATTTGTATACACTGTACTGTACTAAGGTACGAAAGAAGAACAGTAAACTTACCGGATGTAAATTGTGTAAAGGTTGGGTGCATAATGGATGTGTGTTCAATTATGGTAATGGTGCCAGATTTAATTTTGTTTGTAACAAATGCACTTTGGCACAGTTACCCTTTAACAATGATGACATTGATTTACATATTTGTAATCCTTTTGACCCCTTACCATATATTGATGATTATGTCTGTTTTATAACAACAGGTCTTCACTTTGTTCATGTCAACGCAAGATCACTTCTTCCAAAACTGGCAGAGATTAGGATTCTAGCTAACAAAACTAGAGCGGCAGTTATATCCATCTCGGAATCCTGGTTGGATGATACGGTGACTGACGACGAGGTCAAAATAGAAGGTTACAATATAAAACGCTTAGATAGGAATAGAAAAGGTGGTGGGGTATGTGCCTACATAAGGAACGACTTAGCCTATAATCCAAGACCTGATTTAAATGACAATAAACTGGAGATTCTATGGTTTGAAGTGCTGCCTCCTAAGACCAAACCCATCTTAGTAGGAACTAGTTATCGCCCTACCACCCATGACCAGTTCTTACAGGACTTTTCGAGAGTCTTGTCAGGACTTGATAACAATGACGAGACAGTAATACTAGACTTCAATATCTGTTTTCAACAGCAAAATAACGGGCTATGTAAAAGATATAAGCAAATTCTGGATTTAAATAGTTACACGCAACTAATTAATACACCAACCAGGATCACACAGTTCTCAGCCACCCTAATTGACCACATACTTTGTAACTGCCCTGAGAACATTAGTCAGTCAGGGGTCATTACCACAGGTCTTAGTGATCATTTCATCATTTACTGTACCAGGAAAATTACTAGGGAACGGATAGGCCTACACAAGACAATAAAAGTTAGGTCAACTAGAAACTACAGTAAAGAAACACTGGTAAATATGCTACACAATTGTAACTGGTCAGTGATAACAAGTTGCACGGACGTAAATGATGCCTGGGAAAAATTCAAAACAATGTTCACTCCATCCTTGATAATATTGCATCAGTTAAAGAGGTTAGGATTAAATAAAGAACTGAACCCTAGATGACTACTGAGATATTAGATAATATGAAATTCAGAGACCAGTTGGTAAAAAGATTTAAGGCAAATAGACAGGATATTGCAGCACTAAATGAATTCCAAAGGGTGAGGAACAGAATGCAGAGGCTTATAAAAGGCGCAAAGGCAAGACACTATTGCTCAAAAATTGAAGAGTACAAGAATAACCCTAGAAAGCTCTGGCAACAACTCAAACAGTTGGGGTATATTGCGCCCCCAGAATTGGGCCTCAATGCATATATCCGTTTATATGTGATTGATGTATATTTTCCATTTTCTTATAATTTTATATTGCTGATATTCTCGATAATAGCTAAATCGTTAATATCTTGCTTTACATTATTATTGGACTTTTATTTGACTTTTATTTGACTTAGCTATATTTATTAGGTAGGATGTAACATTTTATATTGTGCTCGAGTGTGTTGTAGCTGCCTTGGAGTTAGGAAACTACCGTTTATGAGAGGCTACGCTTGTGATACTGCCGGTGTCTAGTTGCTGGGAGGAGTCAGTCGCTGACCACACCTGAGCTGGGTGGTTGCTTCTCCTCCCTCTCTCTCTCTGGCCTGCTGACCATCGTCGAGTCAACACCTCACTCCTATTTCTACTTGTTTTCTCGACATTAAGACTCTGTTGGGTAGAGTATGTGTTCGGTGGTGAGACGAAACATACTTCTCAGGACTCTGTGTAACTCTGTTCACAGAGGATAGACTAGACAGTGATTTTTGACGTTTTTCTGGGTTGTGTGTCACATTGACACTCTGATACAACTCTAGCTATAGCTCTCGACCTACTTCGATAAGGCATCTGTGCACCATCACAGTTTGGGATTGTTTATGCTGAACCTAGCTTCAGTAGTAAAGGAGTTTTGTGACTGTTTTGGAGGATCTATTGATGGTCCCCAGTTAGGGTCGATTTTCTATCTCCTGGTTTCTGACGCTGTGTTGCTGTTGCTTCTTATATTGCTGTTCTGCGAATGGGTCATTTTACTGGTCAATCAAGTTGTTCTGATTGTCCGTTTGTTAGAGAAGCTAGCTTATAAGAAGTTCAGTCGGACACTGGTTGAGTCGAGTCTTAGAGTTACCGGGACCACACTCATACACACATTTATTCATATTTGTATATACCTACATTATTGTAATTACTGACACTGTACCTGATGATACTTCTGAGTCATTTATATATATGTGCCCTCAGCACAATCTTATTGTATATGAGAGCAGTGTAGGAGCTACCCTCCTAATTAACCTCCTAATTCATAACTTAATGAACATCCTTATCATATGTACATTCATCTACTATGAAACCCTAGACACTAACTCGTTTAATAAACATATTAAATTTTATGCTTTGGTTAGTACCCTACTAGTTGTAATCCTCTTGAAGTTTATTGAATATGCTGGATAACTGAACCAGGATACTGACTTTGCTGCAAAAGCCCAGTAACAGGCTGGATGCTAGAAGGGCTATCCTTTCTAGTGTTCACTTGAGATGTCTATTACTAATAGATATCGTGTCATTTTGTAACAGTGTATAGCCATAAACCCGTAGATAGATCTAACATAGTTCTAAATGTCGATAACGAGGTATGCCACGAAACAACTAAAGTGGCAAATTGTTTTAATTCATACTACACAACAAGTAATACGCATTTTCACTTCTGCATCATGTATAATACCTGTTGGTTTTACGAGCCTCACTCTGAGACTGAGACAAGCAGACGGAAAGAAACACACACAGGCAGACAGAAAGACAGATAAGCAGAGCTAGACAGACAGATAAACAGACAGATAAACAGACAGATAGACAGTGGAAACAAAGAGAGAGTTCGCTGCTCACATTCATCAATGTCATTGGGCTGTCAGTGTTATCTGACACTTGTCATAACACCATTCTTCAAGGAGTTTCATATACTCCAGGCAAACACAGGCAGACAGAAAGACAGATAAGCAGAGCTAGACAGACAGACACAGACAGACAGATGGACAGACAGATAGACAGACAGTGAAAACAAAGCGAGGGTTCACTGCGCACATTCATTCATCAATGTCATTGGGCTGTCAGTGTTATCTTACACTTGTCATAACACAATTCTTCAAGGAGTTTCATAATATACTCCAGGTACTCACAGGCAGGCAGACAGAAAGACATAAGCAGAGCTAGACAGATAGATAAACAGATAGATAAACAGATAGATAGATAAACAGAAAGATAGATAGACAGACAGAAAGACAGATACAGCCAGTGAAAGCAAAGCAACGGTTTTAGCACACATTCATTCATCAATATCACTGCCTTATTAGTAGTTATCTGACAATTGTCATAACACCATTCTTGAAGTAGATTCATATATACTCCAGGATGTCTAAAACATTGCTGGGACCTATAAATACTTCGTATATATTTATAGACAATAGTAAATGACCAAAGCAGGTGAAAATGTTCACCTGTTGGTGTGTTTGTGACTATTTAAGTACTATTTCAGTACATAATATTAGTGTTAGAACAAAGATTGGCTATGAAATCACAAGAACTATTATAAATTGTAATTATCAGAACATAAAAATTATATAAATTAAAATAAAAACTAGAAAAAAAAGTATATCAGCAATACTTCTGCAAACGGCAGGACTTGATGTTGCCGTCACGTGAGCATCCAGCACCAACTTGGCGGGCTTATATCTCGGTAAGTACTGGCCCTAAATTTTTTTTTTTACCCTATCCTGTTTATAAAAATGCGCTCTTCATTCAAAATATTCGGAGCAGTACGCGAGTGAACATAGATCTACTTGTGGACAGTTAAAGGGTTAAACGAAAAAACGATCAGAGTTTTTTTTTCTCATTATGCAGTGTGTGGTGCAGGATTTTTTTTATAATGCAGCCGTTTCCTGCTTAATTTGAAGCCACTAGAATTTACGCGTGCTAGTACGGCACCAACCCCTGCTCATAAAACGTACTAGTACAGCACCGACCCGAAAGGGTTAACAAGTAAATAAAACATAAAAAATTATTGACGAGAATGAATAAAAAATCGCTGATAAACAAGAAATAACAACAACACAATATAGACTCTCCTCACTTAACAACGGAGTTCCGTTCCTAAGACCACATTGGTAAACGAATTCGAGGTGAGGAGCATACCATAATGGTATGCACCATTTATAACATTTCTGGTATACTTTTAAATGTTTATACAGTAGTGTACTGTATACCGTAATAAAGAGAATAAGAGGAAATCACCTCTAATATACATTATTTATGTATGCATACTGGTCAGAGAGCCCGTCGTAAGTCAGAGTCGTCGGTAAAGGAGTACGTCGCTAAGTGAGGAGTGACTGTACTTACAAAAAATAAAAAAAATACAGTGGTACCTCGAGTTACGATGGTCCCCAAAATCGCCCTTTTATGTAAGTTTATTTTTTTAAATGCTTTTGTAAGTATATTTTTGGGGGTGTAAAAGGACTAGACTATTTTACATTATTCCTTAAGGGGATAAATTCGTTTGGTAATGGCACTTGAACAGCATTCTCGAACGAAAAAATATCGTAACTCGAGGTACCACTGTACATATAAAAATAAAAGGATTCCTGTGGTATACCTGGGGAATATCTAATGTATACCTGTGGTATATCTGGGCTATACCTAGGGTATAACTGGAGTATACATGAAGTATATTTAAAGGATACCTGGAGGATACCTAGAGCATACCAGGAATATACCTGCAGTATACCAGGAGCATTCCTGGAAAATACCTAGAGCATACCTGGAGCAAACCTGGAGGATACCTAGAATATATCAGGAGTATACCTGGAATATACCTCGAGGATACCTAGATTATACCTAGAGTGTTCCTACAGTATTCCTGGAGGATACCTGAGGTATAATTGAAGTATGCCTAGAGGATACATGGTGTATACCTAGAGTATGCCTGGATTATACCTGGAGTATACCTAGAGAATACCTGGATGACACCTAGGGTATACCTGGACTATACCTAAAGTATACCTAAAGTATACCTAGAATATATGTGAAGTATACCTATACCTAGAATATACCTGGATTATACCTAGAGTATACCTACAGTAAACCTGGAGTATACCAGGAGTACAGTGGTACCTCTACTTAAGAGCAAAATTCGTTCCAGTCGGCTATTCAAGTGCCGATACCGAAGGAATTTTTTCCCATAACAAATAATAAAAATTAGGTTAATCCATTTCAGACCCCTAAAAATACACTTACAAAAGAACCTACAAAAATACACTTACATAATTGCTCGAGTTGTGAGCTGCTCGTAAGTAGAGGTACCACTGTATACCTAGAGTAAACCTGGAGTATACCTAGAGTAAACCTGAAGTATACCTAGAATATTCCTGGAGTATACCTAGAGTATATCTGGAGTATACCTAAAATATATCTGGAGTATACCTAGAGTATATCTGGAGTATACCTAGAGTATATCGAGTATACCTAGAGTATACCTGAAATATTCTCAATAAACAGAGTATACCCGGAGTATCCCTGGAGTATACCTAGAATATACCTAGAGTATACCTGGAGTATACCCTGAATAAACATGGAGTATACCTAGAGTACACCTGGTGTATACCTAGAGTAAACCTAGAGTATACCTGGAATAAACATGGAGTATACCGGGAGTATTCCTAGTGTATACCTGGTAGGTAGGTAGTAGGTTGGTAGACAGCAACCACCCAGGGAGGTACTACCGTCCTGCCAGGTGACTGTGAAACAGAAACCTGAAACTGTTTTACATGATGGTAGGATTGCTGGTGTCTTTTTTCTGTCTCATAAACACGCTGGATAACAGGTATATCTAGCTACTTCTACTTACACTTTAGGTCACACTACACTGGCATACACATGCATATATATACATACACACATCTAGGTTTTTCTTCTTTTTCTTAATAGCTCTTGTTCTTTTTATTTTCTCTATTGTCCATGGGAAGTGGAAAAGAATCTTTCCTCCGAAAGCCATGCGTGTCGTATGGGCGACTAAGATGCAGGGAGCAATGGGCTAGTAACCCCTTCTCCTGTACAAATCTACTAAAAACGAGAAGAAGAAAAACTTTATAAAATTGGGTTGTCTGAATGTGCGTGGATGTAGTGGATGATAAGAAAGAGATGATTGCCGATGTTATGAATGAAAAGAAGTTGGATGTCCTGGCCTAAGCGAAACAAAGCTGAAGGGGTAGGAGAGTTTCAGTGGGGAGAAATAAATGGGATTAAGTCAGGAGTATCTGAGAGAGTTAGAGCTAAGGAAGGGGTAGCAATAATGTTGAAGGATCAGTTATGGAAGGAAAAGAGGGAATATAAATGTGTAAATTCAAGGATTATGGGGATTAAAATAAGGGTCGGATGCGAAAAGTGGGTCATAATAGCGTGTATGCACCTGGAGAAAGTGTAGAGGAGAGAGAGAATTTTGGGAGATGTTAAGCGAATGTATAGGAACTTTTGAACCAAATGAGAGAGTAATTGTGGTAGGAGACCTAAATGCTAAAGTGGGAGAAACATGCAGAGAGGGTGTAGTAGGTAAGTTTGGGGTGCCAGGTGTAAATGATAATGGGAGCCCTTTGATTGAACTTTGTATAGAAAGGGGTTTAGTTATAGGTAATACATATTTTAAGAAAAAGAGGATAAATAAGTATACAAGATATGATGTAGGGCGTAATGACAGTAGTTTGTTGGACTATGTATTGGTAGATAAAAGACTGTTGAGTAGACTTCAGGATGTACATGTTTATAGAGGGCTACAGATATATCAGATCACTTTTTAGTTATAGCTACAGTGGGAGAAAAAGGTAGATGGGATACAAGGAAAATAGAATCAGTAAGTAAAGAGAGGTGAAGGTTTATAAACTAAAAGAGGAGGCAGTTAGGGTAAGATATAAACAACTATTGGAGGATAGATGGGCTAGTGAGAGTGTAGGCAATGGGGTCGAAAATGTATGGGGTAGATTTAAAAATGTAGTGTTAGAGTGTTCAGCAGAAGTTTGTGGTTACAGGCGAGTGGGTGCGGGGGGGAAGGGGGCGATTGGTGGAATGATGATGTAAAGAGAGTAGTAAGGGAGAAAAGTTAGCATTGAGAGGTTTTACAAAGTAGAAGTGATGCAAGGAGGGAAGAGTATATGGAGAAAAAAGAGAGGTTAAAGAGTGGTGAAGCAATGTAAAAAGAGAGCAGATGAGAGAGTGGGTGAGATGTTATCAGCAAATTTTGTTGAAAATAAGAAAAAGTTTTGGAATGAGATTAATAAGTTGAGAAGCCTAGAGAACAAATGGTTTGACAGTTAAAAATAGGAGAGGAGAGTTATTAAATGAGAGTTAGAGGTATCGGGAAGATGGAGAGAATATTTTGAGGATTTGTTAAATGTTGATGAAGACAGGGAAGCTGTGATTTCGTGTGTAGGGCAGGAGGAATAACATCTTGTAGGAGTGTGGAAGAGCCAGTTGTGGGTGTAGGGAAGTTCGTGAGGCAGTGGGTAGAATGAAAGGGGGGAAGGCAGCTGGGATTGATGGGATAAAGATAGAAATGTTAAAAGCAGGTGGGGATAAAATTTTGGAGTGGTTGGTGCTATTATTTAATAAATGTATGGAAGAGGGTAAGGTACCTAGGGATTGGCAGAGAGCGTGTATTGTTCCTTTGTATAAAGGCAAGGGGACAAAAGAGAGTGCAAAATTATAGGGGAATAAGTCTGTTGAGTGTACCTGGTAAAGTGTATGGTAGCGTTATTATTGAAAGAATTAAAGTAAAACAGAAAGCAGGATAGCAGATGAACAAGGGGCTTTAGGAAAGGTAGGGGTGTGTAGACCAAGTGTTTACAGTGAAACATATAGGTGAACAGTATTTGGATAAGGGTAAAGATGTTTTTGTGGCATTTATGGATTTGGAAAAGGCGTATGATAGGGTAGATAGGGGGCAATGTGGCAGATGTTGCAGGTGTATGGAATAGGAGGAAGGTTACTGAAGGCAGTGAAGAGTTTTATGAGGATAGTGAGGCTCAGGTTAGAGTGTGTAGGAGGGAAGGGGACTATTTCCCAGTAAAAGTGGGCCTTAGACAAGGAGTGTGATGTCACCGTGGTTGTTCAATATATTTATAGATGGGGTTGTAAGAGAAGTGAATGCAGGGTCTTGGCAAGAGGTGTTGGGCTAAAAGATAAAAAACAAATACAAAGTGGGAGTTGTCACAGTTGCTTTTTTCTGATGACACTGTGCTTTTGGGAGATTCTGAAGAGAAGCTGCAGAGGTTGGTGGATGAATTTGGTAGGGTGTGTAAAAGAAAAAAAATTGAAAGTGAATATAGGAAAGAGTAAGGTGATGAGGATAACAAAAAGAATAGGTGACGAAAGATTGGATATCAGATTGGAGGGAGAGAGTATGGAGGAGGTGAATGTATTCAGATATTTGGGAGTGGAATGTCGGCGGATGGGTCTATGAAGGTGGGTGAATCATAGTTGATGGGGGGAAAAGGGTAGTGGAGCACTTGGGGCTGGGAGACAAAGAACCTTGTCCATGGAAGTAAAGGGGGGAAAGTATGGGGTATAGTTTCCAACGCTCATATGGGTGTGAAAACATGGGTGATGAATGTTTTTTGGGGAAAAAGGGGGGGGGGAGGGGAAATGCTGTCTAGGTCAATGTGTGGTGTGAATATAATGCAGAGAATTGGAGTTTTGGGGTTGGGGGGGTGCGGGATTCAAAACGATTTTTCCCCGAGAGCTGAGGGGGGGTTTTTGGGTGGTTTGGACATGTAGAAAAATGGAAAAACCCCCGTGACTTAAAAATATAAATCTGTAGTGGGGGGGAAGGCGGGGTAGGGGGGGCCCAGGGAAAAGGGTTTGGGGGGGGGAAAAAGTTTTTTTGGGGGAGGGCTTGGACTTTTCCCCCCAAAACATGTGGGGGGATTTGATAAGTGAATGGGGGATATGGGTTTTTTTTGATTTCTGTTTGGGGGGGAGCAGGGGAACATTTATGAAGGATTCCCGGGGGGGCCAAAGGGGCTTTAGTTCTGGAGATGGGAATACGGTGCCGGGACCCGAAAGGGGGGGTGTTAAATTTTAAATTTTAACCAAATGTAAACACCCTTCTGGCAAGGGAATGATGGGTGAATGATGATGGAAAATTTTTTTTTTGGGCCACCCCCCGCCTTGGGGGGAATCGGGGCCCTGTGTTAATAAAAAAAAAAAAAAAAAACCCGGGTATACCAGGTAAATCTGGGGTTTTCTGAAGTATCCTACTATACCAAAAAAATATCTGGGGTACATCTGGGGGATACCTGGGGAAAATTTGGGGGGGTACCAGGGGATAATTTAAAAATACCTGAAGTATACCAGAAGGGGGTTCCAAAAATCAACCCCCCCCCCAAAAGGGCCCCCTCAGTGACCAGGCCTGGTGGATAGGGTTGATCAACCAGACTGGCCCCGGCCCCCGTAAACCAATGTTTAACATCAACCCAAATTTTTAATAAAATAAAAAAATATATAAAAACAAAAAAAAAATGAACAAAAAAAAGATTAAAAAAAAAAAAAAAAATAACAAAAAAAAAAAAAAATTATTTTAAAAAAAATTTTTTAAAAATTTTTTAATAGAAGAAGAAGCCTAAAAAAAGGAAAAAAAAAAAACACAGAAAAAAACAGAAAATGACAAAACAAATAAAAAAAAACCCAAATAAAGACTAAAAAAAATCTAGTTTTTTTAAAAAAAATTGGTTTTTTAATTATC
>WNWK01024312.1:0-29929 GCA_009830355.1 Cherax destructor
CCAAAAAATACACTTACACATGCACTTACAATTTATACTTACATAATTGTACGATTTCGGGGTATTTGTTAACCGAGGGTCCACTGTACAGTGGACCCCCACAAAGGTTTGATAACGAAAAATCGGCAAACAAAGCTTTTTCACTATCGGATAGCAAAAGCTCGGATAGCGAAACGTTTAACCTGTCCGCCTACTCTGCGCAAGCGCCAGTGTAGCGTTGTTTCCATTGAGAGAACATTCACGCGCTCTTTCAAACATTCACAATAAATTTGTTGTGTTTATTGGTGGTTTAGTGATTGTCACTGTGAAATAAGTCACTATGGGTCCAAAGAAGCTTCCTAGTGGTACCCCATTTTGGTAGCATTCATGCAGGGAGTGTAGCATTCATGCAGGGAGTGTAGCATTCATGCAGGGAGTGTAGCTGGTCTTTCTGTCTGCCAGTGTGTCTCGGTCTTTCTGTCTGCCAGTGTGTCTCGGTCTTTCTGTCTGCCAGTGTGTCTCGGTCTTTCTGTCTGCCAGTGTGCCTCGGTCTTTCTGTCTGCCAGAGTGTCTCGGTCTTTCTGCCTGCCAGTGTGTCTGGTCTTTCTGTCTGCCAGTGTGTCTCGGTCTTTCTGTCTGCCAGTGTGTCTCGGTCTTTCTGTCTGCCTGAATGTGTCTGCATGTGTGTGTGTCTTTCTTTCTGTCTTTGTGTGTGTGTCTGTCTTTCTGTCCGCCTGTGTGTGTGTCTGTCTGCCTGTGTGTCTTTCTGTCTGCCTGTGTGTGTGTGTCTTTCTGTCTGCTTGTCTCTGTCTGAGAGAGTGACTCGTAAAGTAACAGGTATTACACATGATGCAAAGTCATGTCTGATTCCTGATCAAGTGAAAATGTGTATTACTTGCCAATCATGCTTATTATGCCTTGTATCTACACTGTATAGCACTTTAGCTGGATTTTTTTTGGGTTATCCTAGGTAATTTACACTATGTATAATAACTGTACTTATGTGTACCTGTGAGAGACAGTGAGACAGAGATAGACAGACAGACAGCCAAAATAAGCCAGCCAGCCAGTCTGCTGAATACGTATTACACATGTTCCAGAATTGTTTCTCCTTACTTAGGGCATAGGTTATAAGACATTCTGGCAGGATGACACTCCCAGTATTGTATTGTAGTAGATTCGCCGGTAGATCCGGCCTGGGTCTCTCCAGATGTGACCCGGCGACCTCCCAGTGATATAAAAATAAAAGGATGTTGCACATGGGTTATTATCGAGGTTTTTGATATTTCCTCGACCACTTGTGGCCACTTCCATCTCAAAGCCACTAAACTCTGGGTCAACATCACTTTTCTCTTAAAAGGGGAGTGTTAATACGACATGATATGAGTGAATCCCTGGTGTTTGCCATGCTATTTGCTCTAGCTGGCGTCAATTGAACTTGTGCTCCCACAAGGTACTAAGTGGTCCCCAATTTTTTAATACTGCGCACACCGAGAGTTAAGACCCATTCTATACTGACCAGGCATCTCAGGCCAATCCTGCCAAATTTGAGGCAGAAAATAATAAACAATCTACGTTTGGAGTGCTAGCGGTACTAACGAAGATCTACATTTGGACAGTTTAATGGTTAAAGCAGAAAAGAACATTTATGTGAACAGTGTGGCTCAGGTTAGGGTATGTAGGAGAGAGGGAGATTATTTTTCCAGTAAAAATAAGCCTCAGACAGGGATGCGAGAGGTAACAAGTGTGGGTCAGTCCTGTTCTACATGATGAGCTGAGCTCTCTCATATAAGCTGTGAGTGGTAAATGATATGAAAGAAGGGGTATATGTGGTAAGTGTGCACCATATAAAAAATCTTGCAACACAGTGCAATGGGGAAAAAATGTGTCCATGTTTTTGGTTTAAAACAGTGTACAGTAGACCCTCATTTAGCACGACTTTATGTTGCGCGTTTTGGGTATTACGCGATTGAAGAATTGCGGCACATTTTTATCTAACACGACGTAAACCTTATATTACGCGATTCACTGGGGGAAAAATTTTGAGCGCGCGGTCGCCTGCGGTGGGCTAAACCATTGAGTCAGTGGGGAGTCCTAGTGCTATCCCCAGCCACCTCACCCACCCACGCATCCTCCCAGCGTTCAGTTTGGTTCGTACACGTGCAGGACAACAATAATCGGGAAGATCGCTGTGTTTATTTACATACATTTTCTCATTTTCACTGCATTTTGATAAATCTGCCAAGCAATCATGGCACCCAGTAAGCATACAAGTGTTCCACCAAGTGATAAGAAAAGGTTTAAGCGTTCAAGTCTAGGAATTACCAAGAAAATCGAGATATTAGATAAGCTTAAGAGTGGCTCACGTGTGGTGGATATAGTGAGGGCCTATGGCGTTAATGAAGCGTCAGTTCGTACAATTAGGAAGAATGAGGCGAATATACGAGCTTGTGTAATGAATAACCCAAAATGTGACCTCATGAAAAGAATGACACGTAGGTCCCAACAAGTAAATAAAACAGAAAACTTGTTGCTTGAGTGGATCGAACAGAAAACAAAGAAAGGTGCACCACTTAATTTCATCTTAATTAGGGAAAAGGCATTACAGTTGTTTAAAGCAGTGTGTGACAAGGAAGGAAGGCCTGAAAATGAGTGTGTGTTTAGCGCAGGCTGGTTTCACAACTTTAAGTTGCATAATAAGTTGCATAATATTAAGTTTTCTGGTGAAAGTGCTTCAGCTGATCATACAGCAGCAAATAATTTCCCTGCTGAATTTCAGGAACTTATTTCTGAGGGTGGCTATAAGCCACAGCAAGTGTTTAATGCTGACGAGACAGGTGTTTTCTGGAAGAAAATGCCAACACGAACTTATATCAGTCAGCAAGAGAAAAGTGCACCAGGCTTCAAGGCAGCAAGGATCGCTTCACCTTGCTCCTTTGCGTAATGCATCAGGTGATTTCAAGTGTAAGCCCATGGTTATTTACCGCTCTAAGACTCCTCGTCCTTTGAGAGGTGTGGATAAAAACACCTTACCAGTAATTTGGAAGTCAAACCAGTCAGCATGGATGACAGAGGAAATATTTATTGACTGGTTTAAGCATCACTTTATTCCTGAAGTCAAGTTTTACCTGCACAGCAAGAACCTTGCATTCAAGGCTCTCTTCATTCTTGATAATTCCCGTACTCATCCACAAGCTTTGCTGGATGTGACCCCACATATAAAAGTTGTATTTTTACCTCCAAATACAACATCTCTGATACAACCACTGGATCGGGAGTTATTCAGACATTCAAGTGTAACTACACAAAAAAGTTATAAAAAACTAGTTGCATCAATGGACTCTGACTCCAACCTGGCAGTACCAAGCTTCTGGAGAAAATTTAACATTGCAGATGCCATCAGCTATGCTAGAAGTGCATGGAATGAAGTGCCCCAATCAACATTAAATGCAGGCTGGGGAAAGTTATGGCCTTCTGTAGTTAATTGTTTCACTGGTTTTCCCTTGCTTGAGAGTCAGGTTCAGGAAATTGTTCAGCTGGCAAGGAGATTACCAGGTGATGGTTTTGAAGATATGAATGAAGATGATGTGAATGAACTTTTAGAAGATAATGATGAAGACATGAGTCCAGAGGAAATGTTGGCAGAGTTTGATGCACAGATACAAGGGAGGGAGATAACAGAAGAAGATGAAGAAGAACCTGAAGAAAAACAGTTAACATTGCAGCAGTTACGTGAGCAGTTCCATGTTGCTGCTAAACTAGCAGACTTTTTCATTGAAGAGGACCCTGACAAAGCTAGAAGCAGGGCTTTGAAACGGGGTCTAGACCAGCTGATGATGCATTACCGTCAGCTGTATAATGAAATGCAGAATAAAAGAGCCCAGAGATCCATTACAGAATTTATGCACACACCAATACAACCATCGACTTCAGCACCAGGACCTCTACCATCCACTTCTACAGACAACCAACAACCATCCACCTCAGCCCAGTAGGGCCACACCATCCATATCCACTCTTCACTACAATCCACAAACATCATTACCCACAATTTAAGCTAAGAAATACTATTATTTCTTCAATTTTTGCAAGATCTGTTGGTCTAAAAAAACTTGTTTGGCTTTTTGGGGACTCCCAGGAACATAACCCTATTTTTCCCATAAGTTCTTTTAATTATCTAACACGATTTTACCTAACACGACGTTTTCAGGAACGTAACTACCGTGCTAAATGAGGGTCTACTGTATTTTCATATGGTTTTTATTGTTGCATTCTCAATTTCTTGATCTCATTTGATAGAATGGAAGATATATTACAGAAGTAAAATGATTTTGATCGGTTTCAGGACTAAAAGTAGCTCGAAATTGAGATCAAAGTAGTGAAATGTTCGATTTTTTATTATTCCAGAGTACATGAATTATGTCACTCGTCCAATACGTGTCCAACTGGTCAGTCTAATACGCATTCATGAATGCGTCGACATTATTTATACAATTATTACAATAATGCAGTAGTCTGCATAATAGTAAATCTTAAAAAAAAAAAAAAAAAATCCATACCACGAGCAGGGATAGAACCCACGATCAGAGTCATAAAACTCCAGACCAATGCGCTATTCACTGGGCCAGCTGGCTACAACAAGATTTGTCCAACTAGGTATATTTATACTCCATAGGAAGGTTAGCATAGGTACCACTGTGACCACAAATGCAAGATTTTACAGACAAATCTCCAGCCAGTGTGGCCACAGTGGTACCTATGCTAACCTTCCTATGGTTTATAAATATACCTAGCTGGATGAATTTTATTGTAGCCAGCTGGCCCAGTGGCTAGTGCATCGGTCTAGAGTTTTATGACTCTGATCGTTGGTTCTATCCCCGCCTGTGGTATGGTTTGTTTGCAATCGTGTCATTACGATTTCGTGAGTAAATCTTCTATTTTTTGTGTGAATAAAAATTAAAAATGGAATGCAAGTGTAATATAGGACAGGCCTGGGGATGTAACTAATGAACAGAGGAAATTTTTAAGTACAGTAGACCCCCCCCGAGTAACGATCTGTCCAAATAACGATTTTTTTGTGTAACGATTGCTTTTTACGGTCAATATTTTTCTTGTGTAGCGATTTTTACTCGTGTAGCAATCCGTATCAGACCTGCCCGCGCTTCGCCGTGCAGAACGCCAGTCTAGCGATGTTTACACTTGAGTGAACAATACCCAGCGCGCTCTTTCAAACATTTCACAATAAATTTGTTGTGTTTATTGGTGGTTTAGTGATTGTCACTGTGAAATAAGTCACCATGGGTCCAAAGAAGCTTCACAAGTCGATAAAGTGTAGTAGTAACAGTGTAGCAATGGAAATAAGTCACTGACTTTTTTGGGTTATCCTAGGTTTTCTATACATATGCTGCTATGTATGATAATCTATGTATAACTGGATTTGTGTATACCTGAATAAACTTACTTAAGTAAGTTAAGCGATTAATCGATAGAAAATGACAAGAAACTTAACTTCTAAAATGTTTAAGGAATAGTATAGGGCCACTGACAAGAGCGCCGCCCTCTGCCAGCATCTCCTCCAAGGTAAGTGTAAGTATTTCTTATTTATATAAGTGTGAATATTTTTTATTTATAAATTAAAGTGTAAATATTTCTTATTTATAAATTATGCACATTGTTTGTGTGAATAGTGTTGGTGGCTTTCTGCTGCCATCCACCACGGCGTATGGTCAGTGGCCCTTATACCCAACAACCACACTACCACCAGTCCTTATATTCGTAATGACATCGTTTTATTCATTCTAGAGTTTATATCATGTTTCAATGTTATTAATATTGTTTATGTCATATTAGATGAATTGTGCTAGATAAATAAGCTGTAGAGTTGATATTATTGTCATATTGAAGGGCTATCTTGTCCTGCCTCCAAAAAAACTTTCCTGACTCTCTCATAATACGCCAACAAGAGTCTTCAATAAAGGTAAAACTTATTTAACTGTTCATTTGTCCATTATAATTAGAGCTTTATATTTATTTCTCATTGTTTTCTGTATGTAAAACTATAGTATGTATTTATTCTTTAAAAAAATGAATTTTTGGTGAAAATGTTTGGGTGGAAACGGATTAATTGTCGAGGGACCACTGTACCAGGAATGTCTACATTGTTTATTCTGGACCCTATTTTTATATTGGCAATTTTTTAATTTTGAGTGAAATTGGCCAAATTACCAATTTCTGATCACTTTACTGGGTAACTGAAATGAGTAAATGAGCAGTTTCTTGTAATTAATTGATAAAATAGAAGGAATATTAGTGAAATAGCTACGAGTTTGGTCGACTGAAACAAAGGAATTGGCCGAAAACAGGACTCAAAGTGGGCAAAAATCGCCGAAGCGTAATTCCTCAAGTTTTCCCATCAAATTTTGTATTTTAGTTTCATTGCCTTCAAAAAAAGATTCTCTATAATGTCATAACAATTTTGTTTTCTTTCATTCTTCGACCATGAAAGCAAGTTTGAGATCAGGGGTCTTGACCCTGAAAGGGTTAATATACTTATAGATGGGATTGTAAAAGATGTGAATGCTAAGGTGTTAGGGAGAAGTGTGGGACTGAACAGTGAATTTTGTATGGAGTGGCAATTGTCACAGTTGCTTTTTGCTGATGACATGATTCTTTTCAGAGATTAGGAAGAAAAGTTGCAAAGGTTGGTAAAGGAATTTGGGAGAGTGTAAAATAAGGAAATTAAAAGTAAATATATGAAAGAGCAAGGTGATGAGAGTATCAAAAAAATATAGGAAATAAGAGATAAGATATGAGACAGGAGGGAGTATGGAGGAAGTAAATGTGTTCAGATATTTGAGATTGGACTTGTTTGCAGATGGTTCTATAAAAGAGGAGGTGAACTATAAAAATGACAAAGGAAAAAGGGTGAGTGGCACACTGAGGCATCTGTAAAGCCAAAATATTTTATCCATAGAGGCAAAAAAGAGAAATGCACCAGAGTATAGTGGTACCAACAATGTTGTATGGGTGTGAAGCATGGGTTCTGAATGTTGCAGTGAAGAGGATGTTGGGGGCAGTAGAGATGTTGTGTTTGAGGGTAATGTGTGTGATGTGAATATTATATAGAGAATTCGGAGTATGGAGGTGAGGAGGCGTGGAATCACCAAAAGTATTATTCAGAGGGCTGAGGAGAGGCTGTTGAAGTGGTTTAGACATTTAGAGAGGAAAGAGACAAAATAAGATGACTAGGATGGTGCATAAATCTGATGTGAAGGTATGAAAAAGGGGTAGGGATCATCCTAGGAAAAGTTGCAGGGAGAGGTTAAAGGGAGTTTTGAGTGGTAGGGGCTTGGACATACAACAGGCTTGTATGAATGTATTAGACAGGTGAACGGAGGCAAGTGGTATTTATGATATGATGTGCTGTTGGAATGTTAGCAAGGTAACATTTATGAAGGGATTCAGGCAAACTGGTTAGTTGGACTTGAGTTCTGGAGGTGGGAAGTAAGTGCCTGACTCTGAAGGAAGGGTTGAGATGTTTCAATTTGGAGGGTCATCTGAACTATGATGTCAGTGCCCTTCTGGCAAGTGACTGAATGAGTGAAAGTGAAAGTGAAAGTGTCAGGTCACCATACCTTGGTGGAAGATGGCCAGTGTTTAAAAAAAAAAAAAAAAAAAAAAAAAAAAAAAAAGATTGACAAAGTAAAATCAACTTCAAATACAGGAAAACTAACAGATATTTTAATAAGTAGCCTCTGTAAATAAGTGCATTACATTCTATAAAGTGAATAGAAAACAAAAGTAAATGGTAAATAGTTGTGAATTATTTTGAATATTAATATAATTTAACCCTTTGACTGTTTCGGCTGTATATACAGTGGACCCTCCGTCTTCGTCGATCTCCGTTATCGCCGATTTCGGTTTTGGCCGACTTTTTTCATGGAAATATTGGCTCTGTTTTCGTTGATTGGCTCCATTTTCGTTAATGGTACAGAACCTGTCCGAGTGCCCAGTGCGCACATAAAGCCTGCCTCCCACGCACATTGTCACACAATGCAGCATTATTTCTGGTTGAGTGAACATTATCCTGCGAGTTCATACAAAACATATCTTAACAATCCATTGTTTTGGGCACTTTATTAGTGTGTGTGACTGCTAAATAAGCCACCATGGGCCCAAAGAAAGCTCCTAGTGCCAGTTTGGTAAAGAAAGTGAGGAACACCATAGAATTAAAGAAAGAAATCGTAGCAAAGTATCAAAGTGGAGTCAATAAAGGCTATAGTGCCAGCAAGAGATAAAGTGTAGCATTAACAGTGTAGCAAGTAAGTTAAGCGATTAAGCGATAGAAAAATGACGACACGAAACATGATGTGAGGGAAAAGTCCATAGATAGGAGTGATGAAAGTGTGAAGGTATGTAGAGTGATGGTTGAATGGTAGTTTGCTTGTTAAGGTGGGGCGAGTGTCTAGCTGCTGCTATACCCCCCCCCCCTTTTCCACCCGGTGAGAGGTGTAATGCTAGGCTCCGGCCACAGGTTGAAATCACTCGACTGACCACGCCCGATCTCACTAAGTACTTCACGGCTGCTCGTATCTTCATTATTTTATGTTCAAGAGCTTCACTCTTTAATTTTTTTGGAGCTTCACTCATGTTTAACATTAACTTCTGCTATGTCCTGCCTTGGTTTTTTGGTAAAGTTATTTATTACAGTTTCGCCATTTCTTTTAAAGGCCTTATGCCTACTATGTAAATTAATGCTAGAGTGGTGAGTAATTATTGTGGTTTCTTTCACAGTCCTCTGTTTCCGCACGGATCATCGGATTCAAGGCTGAGTGGGGGGCGGCGTACTCACCAATTGAGAAACAGAGTAACACCAATTCTTCACTACACCAGTAGTTCCTCAGTTCACACTAGAAACCTCAGGCAACGGTACTTTACCATGGGACAACTTTCACCTGAGTCCCTGACATCATTTGTGACATTGTGGATGTTGGAAAACTGATGGATTTGTGGAAAACATCGAGGCAACAACAACAACAATACCACCACGGAGTCTAACATGGATTCATTGCTTCTGTATTAACAAGAACAACACGTGTATATAGGTAGCTTTGGATCAGATATATATATTTTTTGTTTTCATTTTTCTTAAGATAGGATTATTATAATCATATTTACGTATTTATTATTTAAATTTCATTCTATTAAAATAAAGTGTTTATTTTTCTTGTTATTATTGTCTTTTTCTATTATACTTTTCCTAAGAAGATTGGCGACAACCTTCACAAGTGGCGACCTTGCCAGGATTCGACTCAAAGCTTCAACACCTCGAACAAGATTCGACGCTACTCGGACAGAGCCGGCGGTACATTATTGGAACTCCGCCATCAGTGACGGTGGCCACCTCCACCGCTCCACATCACAGACGGTTGCCACCCTCCATAAGTATTCATTTTCTATAGTAGGACTACAGTAAAGGTATTTAAAGGATTTGGTGATTGTTAAATACTCTTTGTTTATGTTAGTCAAGTCAAGGCAGGATGTGCTAGTTACTTCTGCCACATTTGTTTTGAGCTTGAAGATTATTTTAGAAATAGGGGCTCTGGTGGTCTGGTGGCTAAAACTCTCGCTTCACACGGCGAGGGCCTGGGTTCGATTCCCAGCCAGGGCAGAAACATTGGGCATGTTTCTTTACACCTGTTGTCTATGTTCCCCATCAGTAAAATGGGTACCTGGGTGTTAGTCAACTGGTGTGAGTCGCATCCTAGGACACTGACCTAATCTGCCCGAAATGCTCAGCATAACAAGGGACTTTCTATATAGTAGTATGTCACTGATGTCAGCTAGGCCTGTATACCATGTACATGTACTTGTAGCAAATAAAGATATTATTATTATTAGGATCCGAGATTTTCCAGTGATAAATCTTCTTCATTGAGTTCTTGTATGTTATATCAAGGGAACTGTCATAGGACACTCTTGATTATAGTGGGAAGAGTGGATGGTCAAGTGATCCCATTCTCCTTACTGTTTGGTCGGAGCTTGCATAGAACCCTCCGGTCAATTTATACTGTATAAATCAAAGTAGGGATTGAACCCTCCGGTTTTGTTTGTTCAGTTGTAGCAGAGCAGGATTTGAACCCTCCGTTTTCTATTATATCTGTTTCATTCACCCAGTAAGTTATCCCGGTTAGTATGGAGGAATACCAGTTCTGGATGAATGCTGGGGTTAAGCTAGGTATTACGGGGAAAACTTTAGAATCGTTCATAGCTGCTAAGATTCAGGAAAAAAAGAATGAAATTGAAAGAGAGAAACAAGAGAGACAGTTAGAAAGAGATCGAGAAAGACAAGAGAGACAGTTAGAAAGAGAACAAGAAGAGAAAAAGGAGAGAGAGAGAATTGAAAGAGAAAAAGGAGAGAGAAAATTGAAAGAGAAGAGAAAAAGGAGAGAGAGAGATTGAAAGAGAAAGACAAGAGAGACAGTTAGAAAGAGAACTAGAAGAAAAAAAACGTGATAGACTTGATCGTGAAGAAAGAGCTAAAGATCGTGAAGAGAGAGCACAAGTACGTGAACAACAGGCTAGAGAACGTGAGGCACGCACTCTAGAGAAAGAATTAGAGGAAAGAGCAAAAGCTAGGAGAACATGAGGAACGAGAAAAGAGAAAGATCGTGAGTTAGAAAGCTCGCCTAGAATTAGAGAATAAGAAACTAGGTCTTACCCAGCAGAAATTAAATGAGGGCGTAGTGAGAGCGTCCCACTCCTTCATATACACCCACCCCCAACTACACCCTTCACAGAGGGGAAGACATAACTTCTTATATTATCAGATTTGAAAATACAGCTACCCTCTGTGAATGGCCAGTTGATTCTTGGGCTACTAGGCTGGGTATGTTATTCTCAGGGACAGCTTTGAACATTTATGCAACTTTGTCACATGATATTATTTGTGACTATAATCTGCTTTAAAAAGGCAATTCTTAAGGCTTACCAGAAAACCACTAACTCTTAGGAAGAATTTCAGGTATGCCGCATTACAACACGGTCAGAATTTCCAGCAGTTACAGATTACTTTCTTTCGTTTTTTTTGATTTTTGGATAGACAGCGCAGGAATTTATCACACTTATGAATCTCTTAGAGATTTCATGGTTGCCGACCAGTTCCTGACGGCTCTGCCCACCAGATACGAACCTTCATTAGAGAACGTAATCTGATTAAGGCTGCGAAGTTGCTGAGGCTGCTGACTTGTATGCGGGAAGCCCATAATTCCTATAAGGTCCTGAAGGGATCGATCCCTAAAGGGCAATGGTTCACCAGAACCAAAGGTTAAGTCTTTATGTAGAGGGAGAACAAAAATCATTTATCCCAGTTTGTCATGTATGTGGGGGAAAGGACATAAACGCCCGATTGCCCTTCTAAGATAGTTCACAAGGTGGGTAGATGTCAAAGAAGGTAATGAACAAGCACCCTTCTGTTCAGGAACAGTTAATGGTCTTAAGGTATCTAAGATATTAAGAGACACTGGATGCACTTGTATAGTCATTTCGATAAACTGTTCCCTAATCTCAAACCCACACATGCCTCCACTACTCTTTCAGATTACTTGGGCCGTACAGACACGTTTCCTACCATGCGGTGTTACATCAGGTCCAAATGGTTTACAGGTTGGACTAATGCGGTACAGCTCCCATCTCAACTTGCTCTATAATAATAGGTAACGTTAAAGGTGCCATTCCTCCTTGGAAGAGCGATCTTTCACACCACATGCAGGTTTTTCAGCTCAGCCTCCTCCAAGGTAGATAAAACTTGTCAGTCCTATTGCCAGATCTCCCTTATCTCATAGTAATAGTCATTTAAAAGTTGTAACAGATGATACTGCACTCGGAATCGAGATGGCAGGATCACTGTTCACTCAGTAGATGACAGTAAAGTTGCTACCTCCAACCATATACCATCTGTCCCAAGTAAAGTAAAGACTAAAGCTCAGGCTTCACCTTCTATTGATCCTTTAATTGCCACAGATCTTCGGTCCAAAGATGACTTTCTCAATCTTACAGCAGACTTGCCCTTCACTTCGGTATTGCCATAGTCATGCTATTAATAATACAGTTATCCAGGGAAGATACTCTCACATAAGTTTGAATATCGTGACGGGATCTTATATAAATCTGTGTTTAAACCTAATTCTCTTACAGTAGATTATTCCCTCCTAGTCATTCCCGACCAATGCCGCGAGTCAATTCTCCAGATGGCTATGACCTGCCAGTGACCGAACACTGGGCCCATCGTAAGATGTGGCATAAAATCAGACATACGTATTTCTGGCCACACATGTACACGCAGGTGTCAAAGAAGTATGGGTCGGTGCAACAGGTGTCAATGGCTTACCACCTCATATCCACGATCCTGCTTCCGGTACTTCTGAGCCTATAAATTCCCTCCAATCGGAAACGAGATACCCATAACTTAAATTCAATTTACTGGAGAAAGAATTCATTCTAGAAACAGATCATAAACCATTGGTATACCTAGAAACTTTTAAGGGAACCAACAGTCGCCTCTTGAGGTGGACACTGGCACTCCAGGCTTTTAAGTTTCATATTGTGTATATCAATGGTTCATCTATATTTCTCCGACTGGTTGAAGTCGTGACAGTCAGTAGAATATTTGTACTTATGCGACTTTCATTTTTTTTTGGGACTTGTACTTCTACTTCTATTCCTTGACTATAGTCTTGGTATGGGGGAGTGTGAGGGAAGTCCATAGATAGGAGTGATGAAAGTGTGAAGGTATGTAGAGTGATGGTTGAATGGTAGTTTGCTTGTTAAGGTGGGGTGAGTGTCTAGCTGCTGCTAACCCCCATTTTCCACCCGGTGAGAGGTGTAATGCCTAGGCTCCGGCCACAGGTTGAAATCACTTGACTGACCACGCCCGGGGTTCACTGTAAGTACTTCACGGCTGCCCCGTATCTTCATTATTTTATGTTCAAGAGCTTCACTTTAATTTTTTTGACTTCACTCATGTTTAACAACATTAACTTCTGCTATGTCCTGCCTTGGTTTTTTGGGAAAGTTATTTATTACAGTTCTCGGCCATTTCTTTAAAGGCCTATGCCTACTATGTAAATTAATGCTAGAGTGGTGAGTAATTATTGTGGTTTTTCCGTCCTCTGTTTCCACGGATCATCGGATTCAAGGCTGAGTGGGGGGCCGAAGCGTACCCAATTTAGAAACAGAGTAACACCAATTCTTCAATACACCAGTAGTTCCTCGGTTCCCCTAGAACCCCAGGCAACGGTACTTTACCATGGGACAACTTTTAATTACATCTTTTACAGTGGTGTTGGAAAAAATGGATTTTAGAAAAAATAGGAACAAAACTCTCCCCCAATTAAAAGGTTCATTCTTCTTTTAAAAAAACCCCTTATATTAGCTTTTCTTTTATTTTTTTTTTTCTTTTTCATTTTTCTTGTAAGATGTTATTAATTTTTGAATTTTTAAATTTTTCTCTTAAAAAAAAAAAAGTTATTTTTTATTAGTCTTTTTTAATAACTTTCCCCAAAAGGGTTCTTCAAACCTTAATATTCTATTGTTGTTTAATAACACTAACCAATGTCCTCTGAAATTCCTCCCTAATGTTTTTCTTTTTTAAAAAAATTTTCTTTTTTTTTAAATGTAAAATTTTTTAATAAATTTAAAATTTAAAACTATTTATAAATTTAATGCATTTTTCAGTTAAAATTTTTGGGGGGTTCCAGCCACCCAAAAAAAATATTTCCTTTTTCCCTTTAAATCAAAAAATAACCAATAAACCATCCCCCTTCGAATGAAATTTTATTACTAATATCATGTATTTTTTATTTATAAAAAACCCTCATTATTTAACCCCAAAGCTTTAACATAAAAATTAAAACCCAAAATAAATTTCCCCAAGAAAATTAAAAAAATTTCCATCCCGCAAAAATTTTTAAAAATTTTTTTTTTTTTTTAACAATTAAATCAGTATTATATACCTTTATTGAAGATAATGCTTTCGGGAAAATAGGGAATAACTAATAAACTCTTATATTTCATATATTTATTATATTTTTTTAATATAAAAAAAATCTTTTAATAATATATAATCTATGAAAAAAAATATAGCTTTTATATACACATTTATAACAACTTTAAACATAGTAAAAAATCACAAGAAAAAAAAAAAAAATTCTTGCCGAGTCAGACGCCCCCAACATCGTCACACAGGACACCACCAATCCCTCTCATGATAGCCTTCTCCACCGTGTCCACAGCCCCCTTTTTCTCTGTCTTATGGCACGCCAGGGGGGTTTCCCCAAACATCCTTTTCCCGTACCAAAAAAAACACCTTCATTGTGTCCCCGACACCTTCTGTCCCGGCACCCCCCCGTTTACGAACTCAGTCCTAGGGACCCCTTTTTCACCGCGTCATCTTCACAAACAAAGCCCAAAGACTATCTATCACTTGTGTGGGGCCCCCAGATGTCACTACCCCCGCAGCCCCACACACACACATTGCTCTGGCAGCATTGAGACCACCAGTCTCCATCACTGCAACACACGCAGAATTGCTCTGAGGCATTAAAGAAAACCAGTCCCCCAAAACTGCAACACCCCTCTTGCCAGTCTATGAGAGTCAGCGGTCCTGTCCCCATTTTTGGGGAAAACGGGTTCCTATCACCAGAAGTCTGAAGAACCCCAGTGCGGGGAGAGTCAGTGAATTTCCAGTGATTATTTGGGGTTAACGCTCTCAAATGGGGTCTAGATGACATTTCCCATATGAGAGTCTGGTAGACTGGGGGGTCCGCTGGCTTGTCAGTCAAACATCACGTTTGATGACCCCCGGCCGGGGGAAACTACCAAACCCCCCCATTGTTGGGGGGGGGGGGCCGAAAATTTTTTCCCCTCCAAAAGGACTTCAGGTAGCCCCCTTTTTGGGGGTTTTTTTTCCTTCTTGTCTTTTAATGCCAGGGGGACCAGCTTCAACCCACTCCACCAACTATACTCCCCTGCATCCCTCTACCCCCCTGCATGCCTGCTATGCTCCCTGCATGCCTGCAACTCCCTGCATGCCGCTCACTCCCTGCATGCCTCCCCCCTGCAGGCTCCCCCCCTGCCTCTATGGGCCTGCCTTGAATGTTATCATTTTTCCCCTTTACCAAAGAAACTTTACTAAGAACTTTCTTTTTTAGCCATTTTCTTTTTCGGGAGTTTCACTGGGAAAAAAAAAACCAAAAAAAAATAGAAAACAAGTGAAATGTTTGGATGAATGAGCAGAAGCTTCCCCCACACACCGGGGGCAGCCAGACTGATGCGCAAGCGGCCCCCGCCAGCAGACGGACGCGCCCCCTATGGCTGATCACCGAAATAACGGTAGGCCCACATGTGAGAGAATGGGTCTTTTGGTCATTTTTGTATAAAACCTGCAGCACACGGGCATAATGAAAAAAAACCTGACCATGGGAATGCTTATTTCCCCCAAACCCGTTTTCCCCCAGGCCGGCGGGGGGAGATACATTATTATATACACGTGGAAAATTTCGGGGGTTAGTACCAAACTTGCACCCGAGTCACCCCCCACAAAGCAAAAGACTCAGCAGACTTTTAACACCCCCCCCAAAGAAAAGCGGGGGGGCCACTCACGTTGGGGAAAAACAAATAAGGCAGGGCCCAAGACTGTTCAACTGCCCCCCCAGCATACATCAATGGGTTTCCAACCCAAAACCCCGGGGGTCTTCAAGGACAGGACAGACACCTAAAGTCGGTACCTGACCAGCCAGGCGTGGTTTGTACGGGGGACGGGTGGGGCCAAGTAACAGCCTGGTTGATCAGGCTCTGATTTAACATGGGCCTGGTCACGGACCGGGCCAGGGGGGCGGACCCCCGGAACCCCTCCAGGTATACTCTAGGTATGTTTTTTTAATTAAAACGCCGATTTTTAGGTGTTTTTTCGATAGAATTTTCTTATTCTCGTTTTCTTGGCCCCCTTTGACAGAATGGAAAAAATATTTCAAAAAAGCGATGATTTTTATTAGTTTCCGTTTTTAAAAGACCTTTTAAAATTTTTCTCAAATTAGCGGAAATGTTCGATTTTTTTCCAATGTTCAAGAAAAAAATCACGCCCGTGTCCCAAAACATCAACTTGTGATCTAATATTTTTTCCCGTACACTGGGGTATTATTTATATCATTTTACAATAATGCAGGGGGAAAATAAATCTTCATTTTTTTTTGTGAATAAAAATCAAAATAGAAAAAAAGTAATATAAGAGGGGGGCCCCCGACAGACTAATGAAAGAGTGTTATTTTAGTGCCAGGAATATCTGCACTGTTTATTCTGGGCACTATTTTTGAAAAATTTAAAATTTTTTTTAAAATTTTTTTGAAATTAAAATTTCCCCTTTTTGACCACTTTATTGGGTAGTTGAAAATTTTGGGGGAAAGGGCAGTTTCTTTATCAATGGGAAAAAAATGGAGTTCTAAAGAAATACAGTGGTACCCCCGGGTTTAAAGATGGTCCCCAAACTCGCCCATGTAATTTTATTTTTTTTTAAAAGCTTTTTGTAAGTGTATTTTTTTTGGGGGCTAAAAGGACTAGTCTATTTTACATTTTTCCTTATGGGGATAAATTCGTTTTTTAATGGGGGTTTTTGGGGGCCCTTCTGGAACAAAAAAAAACGTTAACCGAGGTACCACTGTAGCTACGAGTTTGGTCGACTGGAACAATGGAATTGGCCAAAATTTGGGCTCAAAGTCGACAAAATCACCGATGCATATATATCGCCAGATTCAATTTTGGAAAAAGGTAAGTCCGTAAGTTTTCCATAAAAATTTTGTACTTTTGGTGTCATTACCATCGAAAAAAGATTTTTTTATTTCATAAGAAAATTTTATTTTATTTTTTTAAACCTTTGACTTCGCAAAACCCCCAATCCTGAGTGCTTTTGTTGTAGAAAAAAATTTTAAAAAAAAAAAATTTTGTTTTCTTATCAAAATGTTAAATTTTTTTTTTGATTGTTTATGCCCCCCAAAAAAAAATTTTGGATCAGTACTTTCCGAGATTTATGGAGGCATGGGGCAAAGTTAAAAAAAAAAGGCCGCGTATGGAAACAGCGGCAAATGCCGCCACCCGGAAATTTTTTGGGGTTTTTTTATTTCGAGGTTTATTTTTTTTTTCACTATTTTATTTTTTTCATAACTTATGTGGCCTCTGCCCCCAAAAAGTAAGGTGCAATGTATATACATACACTTGTTGTATGCAAACAATAATCGCACAAACATTAGTATCATTATATTGTTTACAGAACTTGTTTACACCAAAAAAAAAAAAAAAAAAATTTATTACTACAGTGGACCTCGGTTAACAAAAGGTTCCGTTAACGAAATTTTTTGGGGGAAAAAAGTTTTTTCAATCGGTTAGTGAAAATTCCGGGTTCCGAAAGGTATTAGAATGTCCGCCTGCCCCCCCAAGCGGGACGCCGTAAAGGTTTTTTACCATTGAGAGAACATTATCTAACGAGCTCAAAAAATTTTTCACAATTTTTGGGGTGTTTTTTTTTGGTGGTTTATGGGTTGCACTGTGAAATAAGTTACCAGGGGGCCAAAGGCTTCCTAGTGGCCCCCCGGGGTTTGCAGGCATGGGGTTAGCATTCATGCAGAGGGAGCATTCATGCAGGGAGTGAGATTCATTAGAAGAGTTTTATGCAGAGAGGGCATTCATGCGGGGGGTGTAGCATTCATGCAGGAGTGTAGCATTCATAGGGAGTGTAGCATTCATGCAGGGGGAAAATTAAAGGGGGGGTAGCATTCATGGGGGAGTGTAGCATTCATGCGGGAGTGGCACTGCAGGAGGGGTAGCATTCATGAGGGAGTGTAGCATTAAAGGGGGGGTGTAGCATTCATGCAGGAGTGTAGCATTCATGGGGGGTGTAGCATTCATGGGGAGTGAGCATTCATGCAGGGGGGGTGAGGGATTCATGCGGGGGGTGAATTCATGGGGGAGTGAGCATTCAGAGGAGTGAGCATTCATGGGGAGTGAGCATTCATGAAAAGGGGGTAGCACATGCAGGGAGTGTAGCAGGATGCGGGGGGTGTTGGGGCATGCGGGGGTGTAGAAAATTTAGGAGTGTAGCATTCATGCAGGGGGGTGTAGCATTCATGAGGGAGTGTAGCATTCATGCAGAGAGTGTAGCATTATGCAGGGAGTGTAGCATTATGCGGGGGTGTAGCATTATGAGGGAGTGTAGCACCCTGCGGGGGGTGTAGCATTATGGGGGAGTGTAGCATTCATGTGGGGGGTGTAGCATTCATGCAGGAGGGTTTCATGCGGGGGGGTGTAGCATTCATGGGGGAGGAAGCATTCATGCAGGGATTTAGCATTCAGGGGGAAATGTAGCATTCATGCAGGGGGGGAGATTATGCGGGGGGTGTAGCTTTTTTGCAGGGAGTGTAGGGGTTTTCATGCGGGGGGTGTAAAATTCATGGGAGTGTAGTTTCCCTGCAGGGAGGGGTAGATTATGGGGAGTGTAGCAGGCATGGGGGGTGTAGCATTAAAAATTTTAAAAAAAAAAAAAAGGGGGTAACCCCAGAGAGGGACGACCTGAAGCCCTTTTTTGGGGGGGGGTTTCCTTCCAACCTTTTAAAACCCCCGCCCCTGTCAGCAACCTACCCCTTTCCCCCTGCCTGCAACCTTCAATAAAAAGGGGAAAAGTTATTGTTTTTTTTTTTTTTATTTTTTTTTTTTTGAAATTAAAATTTTTTTTACATTATTTCTTATGGGAAAAATTTTTTATAAACAAAGATTTGAAAGTAATAGCTCCTGGACCGGATTAATTTCGTTTTAAACCAGGGTCCACTGATTTTCAAAAAATATATACACATATATAATGACTGACTCTTTCCATCAATAATTTACACCCCAAAACTCCCCAAATGTGTCTGTGTGTGGACTCTAAATTTGCTGAGTCAGGGTAAGGCAGCCAAAATGACAAATTTTACCATTACTCACCACCCCATTGCCTGTCAAAAAACCCCAAAAAAGGGGGGGTGTCTTCCCCCACAACCTTCCTTCCTTCCTTTCCTACCTACCTTCCTTTTCCCCCCCCTTTATTTCTTTTTCCCTTTCCCTTTCCCTTTTCCCCCTTATTTCCCCTTCCCTTTCCCCTTTCCCCTCATCTCTCCCTTCTTGCATTTCCCCTTTTTTTCCCTTTATTTTTCCCTTCCCCTTTTTTGTTTCCCTTTCCCTTTTCCCCTCATCTCTTTTCCCTTTCCCTTTTTCTCTTTTCTTCCTTTTTTTCCCTTTATTTCCCCCCTTCCTTACTTCTTGTTTCCTTCCTTCCTTCCTTCCTTTTCCCCCCTCTCTTCTTTTCCCTTTCCCTTTCCCTTTTCCCCCCATTTTTCCTTTTTTCCCTTTCCCTTTCCCTTTCCCCTCATCTCTCCTTTCCTTCCTTCCTTCCTCCTTTATCTCTCCTTTCCTTCCTTACTTTCTTTTTTTTTTCCCCTCCTTCCTTCTGGTATCCTGGGCATTGCTTTCTGTCACAAACTCCTAAAAAACCATGAAATATATCTTCAGAGACACTTCCATCTGTGTTAGAGCTATCAATGAGGAAGAGAAACCCGGGGGCCCAAAATAGTCAGAAAATTTACCCCCTAGGCATCTAAACAAGGACTACTAAAAAGGGCCCCCACAATGCACCCCCTGGCTCCCCCTTTTTTTTATACTGCACACTGACCACACAGCCCCCTTTCCCCTTCCAAAGGCCCCCAGCTTTCTCCTGCTTTGATTTGAGACCCCCGGGAATTTATGCGTCTTAATACCCAAACTTTGGGCCCCGTAAAACAAAGCCCCAAAAATCAAAAGGGGTTTAAAATTTTTTGACAGAATGAGTTTCAAAAAAGGAATTCGACAGTAAAAGGGTTTTTAAATTTTCAGCAAAATATATTTCAACCCCTTTAAAAGGCCAAAAAGTATATATCGGCCCCCCCAGTCCCCCCCAATATTTTAAAAAAAAAAAAAAAATTTTAGAAATAAAGGCACTTTTTTTTTAAAATTTTTGGAAAAAAAAAAAATTTGATCAGTACCCAAAATGGGGAGGCAGAAGTTGGCACTGGATGCTTACCTGACAGCAACAGGAGTCCTGCCACTTGCAGAATTGTTGCCATATCCCTTTTTTTTTTTTTTTTTATTTTTTTATATAATTTTTTTGTTCTATAATTACAATTTTAGTAGTTCTTGTGATTTCAAAATTTTTTTTTACATTATTGGGGAAATTGTACCAAATAATAATAATAAGTTTACACTATGTATAATTTTTATTTACGATGTGTTCCTGTGAGATAGAGACAGATAGAAACAGAGACAGATAGATACAGACAGACAGAGATAGACAAATAGGTCCCCAGCTGACCAGCCAGCTGCTGGCCACCCCAGGTGGCCAAAGCTCTTGAGCCAGGTGGGGGGCAGGCAGGCACCCGGGGGCCTGCCAGCCTGCCAACATCACTTTCCACTTCAAAGGGGGTTTTGAATGACATCAGTAAACCCCTTGGGTGTTTGCCCTTACAAGGTACTAAAGTGGTCCCAGTTTTTTTTTAAAATGGTGCACACCGAGTGTTAAGACCCATTCTATGCTGACCAGGCATCTCAGGCCAATCGTGCCAAATTTGGGGGCGGGGAAAAAAAAAACGTAAATATACGTTTGGGGCAGAGCAGAATTAACGTATACAGTGGACCCTCGGTGTTCGTCCTGAAAAAAACACCCCCCTTTTATGTAAGTTTTTTTTTTTAAATGTTTTTAAAATGTAGTTTTGGGGGTCTGGGCTAATTTATCATATTATTTCTTAAGGGAATAAATTCGGTTGGTAATGGCACTTGAACAAACATTCTGTTACAAAAAAAGGACAACACCCGGGGGGCCAATTGATATATGTTTGGACCGTTTAAGGGTTAAGCAAATTTTAATTTTAAAATGCAAATTTTTTTAAAAATTTAAAAACAATGCAGTTCACTTTTTTTTCAAAGAATATTTTACACAGCATTTTGGCATGTTTTAAAAAAAAAAAACTAGTTGTATATATAGGTAGTTAGGTGATGCCTGCATACAGAAGTAGTACTATTGATAATACTGGTTATAGACGGAAGAAAAATTATAATACAATGACATATTATATCAACAATAGTCATGCTAATAACATTAAGCAACACTAACAGATACAGTGGTACCCCCCCTTTTCGGTTTTTTCATTCAAGAATGCTGTTCAAGTGCCAAAAAACAATTTATCCCCATAGGGGAAAAAAAGTAAAATAGACTAGTCCTTTAGACCCCAAAAAATTTTTCTTACAAAAGCATTTAAAAAAAAAACTTACATAAAAGGGGGGAGTTTGGGGACCATCGTAAGTCGGGGGGACCACTGTATATACTTTTAAATTTACTCCAAAAAAAAGGACTGTACATTAAATGTAGTATTTACATAGTAACCTGCAAAAAAACCACTTTGAAAATAAAAAAATTCCAAGCACTTTTTTGACTATCATTTACAAAAAATATGGCCCCCAAAAAAACAACAAGAAGGTTTTTAGGGAGACACACCAACCCCCCATAACAAAAACCACACCTCACATTAGCGTGACGGCACCCACTTTGTAAACCAATTTAAACAAAGTCGGGTGCCGTCACGCTAATGTGAGGTGCGGTCTTTGTTATGAGGTGATTTGTGAGGTGTAGTCTTGCACCTTTATGCTTTTTTGTTGATGTTTTGTGCTTTTAGTTCCTTGATAATGTGAGTACAGTGGACCCTCGGTTAACGAATACCCCGGAAATCGGGAATTATGTAAGTATAATTTTGTAAGTTCTTGTGGAAGTGTATTTTTTGGGGGGCTGAAATAGACTAACCTACGTGAAATTTTTCCTTAAGGGAGTAAATTGTCGGGCACTTGAGCAGACTTCCCGGGGGTGAAGTTTTTACGAAACTCGGGGGGCCACTGTAGTCACGAAATCGCTTGGGAAATTTTTCTATTTTTCAAATTGGTTATTTTCATACCAGGGTATCACCTGTTTACTGTGATCTTATTGGGATGGTAACCTTTTTTACTGGTTAATAAATGAAATTAGTATCTCTGCTATTAGAAAGTTACTAATAAAATAATTACCCGAGGTATGTATGACGAATGAAACTGTGTATTAAAAACACTTTAAAAGCACCAGTATTTGACAAAATTTACATAATTTTTTTAACTATTCATACACTGAATTTAGTCAGTTTTTTTTTTACATGATAGATATAAGATAGCATCACACGCAAAGAAAATCAATTAGACAATATGTGCTACACGACATGCTCACACAATGCTCTGCAATAAGCAACTGTGCAAATTTTTGATTGTTTGAACTGAAAAGCTATTAATGTTTAGGGAAAAAGGGTTCTAAGACAGTTAAGGAGAGAATACAAATGAAGGAACGATGGCAAAACAAATTAAAAAAAAGGGAAATAAAATTAACAAATCAGAATGGAAATGAAAGACAAACAAGAAAAGTGAAACAAAAATAGACATCATTGGCAATGTTAAGTCAAATGAAAATTGAACTTAAAAAGTATAGAACTATAATATTAATAAAAGTATAGAAATGACTGAAATGACTTACCAGGATTATAGCTATAAATCTCACATTCTCGAAGGCAGATAGCAGTGTCCAGAGCAGCCCAAAGTGCAGACTCCACAGAAATGAATTCTGAGCTGAGCAACTGCCATCATCTGTCGTTCAACTGCATGCATCACCCACTAGCAATTAAAACAAAATCAGATGCTGTAAACATTCAGAGATACATGACAGCACAAGAGCATTTGCTATTAGAATATTAATTTCCACATCCATTTTTTCAAATTTAATGAATAAAGTTGGCTTAGTTTATGAAGTTATTTAATGCTGAAATACAAGATACAGTCAAACTTTAATTAATGCATATATAGTTAACATGGTTTTCTCTCATATACTGTAACAATTTTCAGTCTTTATTTAAGTAAGTCGTGTTCAGTTTCAGATTTTATAATTTCATTAAGAAGCATTAGGCAACAAATATTGTTTTAAACCTTAATAAAAAGCACAAGAGATAGAGAGCAATGAGGGAGGGACTGTGTTTTTTAGACACCATGCTTACCCTCCAGCCATTAATCATTTTGTAGCTGGCCATGCGTGCCATGCATGTCGTACATATGTGTGATTACCTAGTTGTAGATACACAAGCAAGAGCTGCTTGCAAGATAGACACTTGGTGTAGAGCACATCTTTATTACACTTGATAAAGCTCTACACACATCCATTTCCACAAGCAAGCTGACCGTGTCTCACTGTGTATTGATCATTACTGCTTTATAAACTTGCAGTAGGTGTACCACTTACTAACCACCTTTATATCCATTGTTCCATCACTTGTTCCATCACTGTTCCATCACTTGTTCCATCACTTGTTCCATCACTTGTTCCATCACTTGTTCCATCACTTGTTCCATCACTTGTTCCATCACTTGTTCCATCACTTGTTCCATCACTTGTTCCATCACTTGTTCCATCACTTGTTCCATCACTTGTTCCATCACTTGTTCCATCACTTGTTCCATCACTTGTTCCATCACTTGTTCTATCACTGTTCCATCACTGTTCCATCATCACTTGTTCTATCACTGTTCCATCACTTGTTCTATCACCTATTGATACAGCAAACAAACCTCAATGATTTCCTTTCTCCACCACATAGGTAAAAGCTGGCAAGCAAAACTAAAGTTCAAACATTCCACCTAACGACTATCTCACTGGCTCCTATCCCAACACACTATTCTAAGCCCCGACCAACCCAATAGAAGTTTCACTTATAATCAACACATTAAAACAAAGCAGGTGACCTAAATAACTTACCACCTTTTTATATACAAAAAAGCCACCAGTTCTCTCACCACTATTGCAACACTCTATAACACATCCACGAATCCTCTACCTGCCCATCAATACCAAAATAGCGAGGGTCACCCCCACATAAAGGAGGAGATCAAACAGACCTGAATAACTACAGGCCGATATCAAACTTACCCCTTCTCTCCAAAATCTTTGAAAATTAATTCATAGACAAATATATTCCTACCTCACCTCCAACAACGTACTCAACCACTGTCAATTTGGATTCAGGCCTAATAAAAAATACAAATGATGCCATTATACACATATTAGAAATAATTTACACCGCTCTTGAGAAAAAGAAATCCCAGGGAATCTTCACATTTACGAGCACACTATGGCAGGCCCGTGGCCTGGTGTAAGAAGCTCGCTCACACACGGAGGGTCCTCGGGGTTCGAGCTCCCCAGCGGATGAAACATTTTGACGTGTTTTCTACACCTATGTCATGTTCACTGCAGCAATAGGTACCTGGGTGTTAGTTGACTAGTGTGGGGTCGCATCCTGGGGACAAGATTGAGGACCCCAATGGAAAATAAGACAGACAGTCCTCGATGACGCACTGACTTTCTTGGGTTATCCCTGGTGGCTAACTCCTCCGGGGTTAAAAATCCGAAGAAATCTTATCTATCTTTAAGAGGGCACTCAACTACCTAAAAGTCATACCTTAGCAACAGAAACCAATATGTGTACACAAATGGAGCTAGCTCTACCGCGCAAACTATTACAGTATAGAAACCCACAGGGAAGTGTTCTTGGCCCACTTTTTCTCATTTACATTAACGACTCACCAAATGTGCATCTCAACTACTCAAACCCATACTATTTGCAGATGACAATTACATACGTTATCTCGCACCCAAGCCCAGACATACTAGCCAACACTGTAAATACTGAATTGCAGAAAATATCTACCTGGATGATGACCAACAAACTTACTCAATATTGATAAAACCTATTTTATCCAGTTTGGGAATAGAGCTACAAACGCATCTCACTTAACATATAATGATAAATGGGTCCCCATCACAAAACTCACAGAAGGAAATTCTTAAATCCATCTTGACAGTGGCCTCAAATTTCAGACACATATGCAACAAATTTCCAAGAAAGTCTCAAAAAGACAGTGGGAATACTATCCAAGATACGGTACTATGTTCCACAACCAGCTCTCCTTACCCTATATCACTCCCTCATTTACCCCTACCTCACCTATGGAATCTGCACATGGGCTCTACATCAATAACTCATCTCAGACCACTAATAACACAACAAAAGGCAGCAGTTAGAATGATAACACATTCACACCCAGACAACATACTCCAATTAATATTCAAAGACCTAAACTACTCACCATACAAGACATCCATACTTTTTACTGTGCCTATTACATACATATAGAACACTATGCAAATATTAACCCACCACTCAAACTTCTCCTTACCAATTTTAACAGGACACATGACCATAACACTAGACAGATCACCTCGATGTTCCCCGTGTCCATCTAACACTATGTAAAAACTCAATGCATATAAAGGCAATTAAAATTTGGAATTCATTACCTGTCATTGCCAAAGAAACCCTGCCTGTACCCCAATTCAAAACGATGCTAAAAACCAATCTTCTCACCCAAACCTAAATGCTCAATATCAAACATTCCCAACAAAGTAGAATAATCACTTAATGTAAAAAACTTACTAATCACTTAAATGTAAAAACCTGTTATGAATAATACATACTAAGCTAACTGTTTCATAACATTTACATTATAATGACCCTAATGCAACTGTAACTGCAATGCAATTAATTGTTTTAAATTGTTATCTCACTTAATTAGTTGCATTGCTACAATTAATTGATGTGTCCAACTTATATTCAAACTTTATAACTTAGATACACAATTATACTTATTTTATAAATTATCAACCATAACTTTTTACCATGTAGTCTAAGTAATTAAGTAGTCCTAAGAATGCCCGCAATGCACAGCATATTAGGGGCTTTTGGCATACATCTCATCAATACCTATGTATCTTGGTTCACCCAACCATGTATCACTGTACCATGTCTCAATAAAGTATTATTATTATTATTATTATTATTATTATACTGTTCCATCACTTGTTCTATCACTGTTCCATCACTTGTTCTATCACTGTTCCACTTGTTCTATCACTGTTCCATCACTCTGTTCCATCACTTGTTCTATCACTGTTCCATCACTTGTTCCATCACTTGTTCCATCACTTGTTCCATCACTTGTTCCATCACTTGCTCCATCACTTCGTTCCATCACTTGTTCCATCACTTGTTCCATCACTTGTTCCATCACTTGTTCCATCACTTGTTCCATCACTTGTTCCATCACTTGTTCCACACTTGTTCCATCACTTTTCCATCACTTGTTCCATCATTGTTCCATCCTTGTTCCATCCTTGTTCCATCCTTGTTCCATCACTTTTTCCATCATTTTTCCATCACTTGTTCCATCACTTGTTCCATCATTTGTTCCTATTGTTCCATCACTTGTTCCATCACTTGTTCCATCACTTTTCCATCACTTGTTCCATCACTTGTTCCATCACTTGTTCCATTTTGTTCCACCTTGTTCCATCACTTGTTCCATCATTGTTCCATCACTTGTTCCACCCTTTGTTCCATCACTTGTTCCATCACTTGTTCCATCACTTGTTCCTCACTTGTTCCATCCTTGTTCCATCACTTGTTCCATCACTTGTTCCATCACTTGTTCCATCATTTGTTCCACCCCTTGTTCCATCACTTGTTCCATCACTTTTTCCATCACTTGTTCCATCACTATCACGTTCTATCATTTGGTTTTTAAAGAGAGTTCATCTATTTATTACTGTACCTTGATGTGATTCTTTTAACAAAATGACAAGCCTTCTCCTTTCTATTATGTCTTCTAAAAACAATTTATAAGGCACTAGAACCATTGAGTATTTGGTATTTTAAATATAAAATGGGGCTAATAAAAATTCACTGCAATCACTGCCAATTTTAAACTACATAACCGTCATTTAGCACAAGATTATTTTGCACTTTTGGGGATTGCCGATTGAAAATTGCGGCACAAATTTTTAACGAATCAGGAATTAAGTGTGGAAATTAGGGGGTGGGGGTTACCAAGACTATTATCCAGAGGGCTGAGGAGGGGTTTTGGGGGTTTTGGGCATGAGAAAAATGGAACAAAAAGAATGACTTTGGGGAGGTAAACTGTAGTGGAGGGGAAGGGGGGGGGGTCCCTAGGAAACATGCATGAAATTTTTATAGGAGTGAATGGAGAAAAAGGTTTTTAATACTTGATGTGTGTTGAGGGGAAACAAAGAAATTTAGAATAGACTCGGAAACCGGCAGGCTGGACTTGATTCCTGGAGATGGGAAGTACAGTGCCTGCACTCTGAAGGAGGATGTTAAATGTTACAGTTTTTTTAGTGTAACATGCCTCTGGCAAAAAGTGATGGAGTGAATGATGGGGAAAGTTTTTCTTTTTGGGCCCCCCCTTTGGTGGGAAACGGCGATGTTAATAAAAATTTAAAAATGTCCGGCCCTGGGGTAGAATGTGGGCATGTTGCTGGCTTCTTTGAATAAACTGGGGATAAGGCTAAACAGAAATTGGAAGATAGATTGATGTTTAGTCCATTCGGATCATTCCATGTCAAGGGGACCCATTTTGAAATTGTCCCCAAAACTGCAGTCCTAAAACTTACATGTTTTTATTTTTTTTAAGAATGAACCAAAGTGGGAAAAAAAATCTTGTCATGAAAAATTTAAATCTTGAATTCTCAAAAAAAAACATTATTTTAGTATTTTTTTAAGCCAGCTACCCAAGTGGACAATCCTAAAATACCAGACTTCAAACTTTTTTATTTTTGTGCTAATGGTCCCAAAAAACGCCCTCAAAGACCTCAAATTTTAATTTTTAAAAAAAAAGGAAAAAAAAGTACAAAATTTTCTTAAAAAAAAAAAATTTATTAGAAAGAGTAGATTCTAAACTAAAAATATCTATTTTCTAGACAGGCATTTTTTCCCTTGAAGGTGAAAACAGGCCTTAAAATAAGGTGATTTTTTGGGTAGTGCAACATTATAATGAAAACCAATTTTTTTTGCTGTTGTTATAGAGTAAAAACTAGAACCACATGTTTTGGTTCCCTTTAAAATTTTTGGTGGGATTTCGAAATTGTTATCTGAATTGATGAGACTGATATTTATTCGGCAAAATTAAAACCGCAACTGTCCAAACACAGATCTATTCTTCGCCCAGCTTTTAAATATAGTGGACCCCGGGGTTCGAATTTAATGTTCCCGAGGGCGTTTAACACCGTATTACTAACTCCGAAACCATTTTCCCCCCTAAGAAATAATGGAAATTAATTAACCGTTTAAGACACCCGTATTAATCCAAATTCACACGTAGATATATGTTCGTGCGATGCCGAATATTTTGGGAAAAAAAAAAATTGTTCTTTTTTTTTTAAAATGAAGAGGATTTTTTTTGTCATTCCCACATGTTATTAAAATGCAAACTGAGTGCACAGACCCATTCTCTAATCTCTAAACTAGGCTTATCGGGAAGGGTTTAAAAACATTTTAAAAAAAAAAAGATCACGTTCGGGGAAAAGTACGCACGCGAACGTATATCTAAGTGTGGACGTTTTAAAGGGGTTTAAAAAAAAAAAAAATTTATTAAATATACATTAAATTACACAGAAAAAATGAGGGCATGAAGAATAAAAGTATAACAACATGTCGCTTACCTTTATTGAAGAGTTGTTGATGTGTGGAAGACGGGAGGAGGGGAGAGGATGGGTTTTTTCATTGTTTGGGAAGGGGGAAACCCCTTCCATAAAGACCTCAGGTACCAAGCCCTTTTCCCCAAGTTACCCCCTTCTTTTTTTTTTAATGCCACTAGGCCCACAGAGTCACTGGACCCCAGTCTCAAAAAATATCTGTCCGGGGAGCTCTGTGTCGGGCTTTTTAAAACTTCCTGAAATGGGACATCACATTGTCATTGTACATGTTAAACAGCCTGCAACAGCTTTGTTAGGGTGAAAATCATCCATAAACTTTGCACATCATCCACTTGGCACAAATTCCTTTAAATTTTTAAGAAGGCAACGTCTTCCATCTCTCTTTCCCCCTCTGAAGAATTTCCCCAGCTTTGGGCTGTTTCCCAGATGAAGCCTTTCAGATCTGCAGTGGTTAGCTCTTTTTGTAGTCCTCCATCAACCCCCCATCCCGCTACTAACCTCCAACCCCCGGACTTCCCCAGTGCCAATTTTTTTAAAATGGCTCAGGGTCCTGAGGGTCAGGACCCCAAATCCCTCCTTCGACAGCGCACACATTTTTTCCCAAACAGAGTTCAAAGTCCTGGGGGCTCACTTTCCCCCCCAAGCCTTCCCTTTTGGTTTATGCAATGGAGGGTATTAAATGACTTTCCCGAACCCCTTAGGGTCAAATGAGTGTCTGAGGTTATGTCAGCACCTTTTAAACATTGCTTTGGAGTACAGTTTTTTTGGGTTTCAAAAGACATGCTGGTCCATGGGCAGAGGAGTGGTTTGGGGGGAAGAACTTCACTGTGATGAAACAAAACCTCAACAATTTGCAATTCCAAGTCTCGAGGATGACCAGGAGCATTGTCCATTACGGAGGCACTTGAGATCCCAAATTTTTTTTCCAGGAGGTATTTTTCACACTGGGGGCCAAAAACTTATTGAACCAATCAAGGGAAAAATTCCCGGGCCCTGCCTTAGTGTTACCATATCACACAAATTGTTGGAACACTGTATTTTTGAACACTCTGGGATTTTCAGAGGGTACAGTAAAAAGGGTTCACTTTGAAATCCCCACTAGCATTACACACAACATAAAAGTTAGCCTGTCTTTTATAGGCGTGTCCTGACACTGCCTTTTCCTCCTCTGTAATGTAGGTCCTGTTTGGCATTTTCTTCCAAAAAAGGACGAAAAAC
>WNWK01024313.1:0-29928 GCA_009830355.1 Cherax destructor
TGCTGTGTATGCAAGAAACTTTGGGAAAGGTGACCCTTGGTTAGAAGGAAAATTGTGGAGGTATTGGGGTTAGGAATTATAAAGTGTTAATTAGAGGGTTTGGTAACATGATATGGAAAAGGCATATAGATCAGCTCATGCCAAGGTTTAGGAGTGGAGAACAACCACTGATTCCAACAGTACCAGAAGCAGTAAGGAGGGGTTTAAAGGAACTGCCCACAACAGATAATAATGGTAATAAACTTAAAGAGCAGGTTAGCATACAGGAAGAACCTCCTGGGAGGTTTGATAAGGGAACCAGCCGGTAGAGAAGAGGAGGCACCTCAGGACAGTGCAAACCTCCAATTCTCCAGCTTTTCCAGCAGAGTTGTCAAACCTCCAGATAGGTTGGATTTATAAGTTGGATGATATAATGTAAATTAGAAAAGGAGGAATGTAAGGGGTTGGGAGCAGTAGGAGGATTGAATACTATGTTGGTTTGGGTTCAGTCATTTATAATTGTGTTGTTATTGTCGTTGTTGTTATGGAGTGGCTTTGGAGAGTACATTGTTATGGTTACTCAGCTTTTCAATAACCCACAACCACTACAGGTATAAACAAATACAGTTACATAGATTATCATACATGGCAACATATGTGAAGAGAACCTAGGATAACCCAAAAAAGTCAGAGTGACTTATTTCCACACGTACAGTCACCATGTCAGGCCCAGGAGAGCGGCCTAAACGTTTATTGAAATGCGAAGATGAGTCGGTGGACGACATGGGGCGAATGGGAGCCCCCACCAAGGAGGCCAAGGATGTTGTGGAGACTGCTGTATCTGCAGATCTGCCAATAGTTCAGATGGCAGCTGCTACCCAAGGAGACCTGCTCCCCTAGATGGACATAGGGGTCATAGGAGGAAACCAGAAGGCTGTGGCTCCTCAACTGATGGGGATGGGCCCAACAAGGTACCCACCCCAGTTGTATCAGCCACCACAGAGGATGGGGAATGGCTGACTCCATGTGAAAGAAAGAATTCCCGCTCTGCTTGGACACAAGTAACCATAGCCTTCAACAAATTTAAGGTTCCTGATTACGGGTTTGTGAGGTATCTGGAGAGCATACCCCACCTCCAGTTCTGCTGCGAGTTCACTCTCAGGAACAAGGTTTTGGTCATTCCTCGAGACGAGGATTTATATGAGGCATTAAAGGGGATGGTTGTGACACATCCCAGTATGGTGGAACTGGTTGCTTGGGAGAAGGTATACAAGGGGGTGCTCTTACACGTCCCTGTGCCCCTCCCATTGGACACCATTTTGGAACTGCCCAATATTGTCAAGGCAGAGAGCGACTCACTGCCAAGGTGAACACGTTGCCCACCCGACAGGTGCTGATACACCACAAAGGCCCACTCACCATGCACCTGGACCTTGGGGCCTGGGGAAGGTTCAAGACCTTGGATCCCACCCTTCTCCCACGCACCCCACCCACCCTGAGGTAGCGATGCTTAATGCAAATACTCTGCAATCGCCTTGCTAAGGGGATAAGCCCCATACCTTCTTGACGTGCACTCGTCATGACCACATCCTTACTCAACCACGCCCTCCCATAACCCCAGATATAATGTAAGACCTTCCATTGCAAGTTCCTTACATCTGCAAAAACAATGGGGAACACCACCACCTTGTGCCACAGTTTGCTAAAAACTAAGGAGTTTACTATCACCACCCTCTGTTGCAAGGTGACGTACCCAAGCCTCCATCCTCCCATGCGCTTAATTGACTCCTGTGCCACCATCCCTGCATTAACCTCCCAAGCCTCCACTGGATCCGCCCGGTACACCACCCCACCCCACAAATCTTCACCTGCTCCACTGTAGCCCACCCCTGCACCTCCTCCATTCTTCCTCCTACCCACCCACCTACCTCCAATAATTTTGATTTCGCATAGTTTACCTTCATCCCAGTAGCCCTCCCAAAAATTTCACACAATACGCCCTACATTCTCTAACCCCTCTGCATCTCTCACCAGAACTGTGGTGTCATCCACATATCCAACAATCCCTGCATCCCCCCACCCCTCACCCACTCCTACCAAAATCAAACTATAAAAGGGATCTTGCATGCATGTGAACAGGATTTGGGACAAAGGGCATCCCTGTCTCAAACCCTTACCCATAGGCACCTCCCTTCCCATCCTGATGTTCACCTGCACCCTAACCCTGGCTTCCCCACACAGAGTCTCCACCCAGCCTACAAGTTCTTACCCAAAACCCTGTCATTGCATGACATCATACAACATGCTCCTTTCCATGCTATCGTAAGCTGCACTCCAATCAATACCCAACACCCCCCACCTTTCCCGACCCTCAATAAAATCCCTAATTCTGCCATGACCTACGCCCATGCTCCTACACGAGATCCCACATTGTCCCTTATGCAAGACCTTCCCCAACACCTTTTTGAGCCTATTACCTAGCAGCTTTGCGAAGATCTTATAATCCACACACATTAAAGTAATAAACCTATAACCCTTCATCGTCCTACACTCCTCTTTCTTCTTCACCAAAACCACAACCCCGGTGTTCTGCATACTTCCCAGTATCTTCTCATTCTTCATGTAATTGAACACCTTCACTAAGCAATCCCCTAAGGCTTCCCAATTTTCCACATAAAAATCGTTAGGGAGACCATCTAATCCAGGGGCCTTACCCTTGTTCAAACCCTGCACCGCATCCCATACCTCTTCCTTGCTAATCTCCCCCTCCATGCCCCTCCTGTTCTCCTCACTAACAATACTCCTAATCCCCTCCCCTTTTATAGCCCTTTCCTTCCCCTTCCCTCCTGCAAATACCCCGCAACCCGGTGATCTATATAATTACTTATCCCTTCCGTTGTTCTCAGCAATTGCCTCCCCTGTACCTCCAAATCCTGACACACCTCTAATGCCATTACAGTCGTATCCCTTTGCCGCTTCCTAAAACGTCAGAGCACACAGGCTGATGTCCTGTCTCCCCACAAGACCTCCTCTAGCCCGCCTCTCACTCGTGTCCCATTAAATCTTTCATTCTGCAATTCTTGCAGACAACCTTTCAGAACCCCTATCTCCTCCACCCGAGAATTTCTCCCCCTTTTGTAACAATTCTCCAGCTGACCCTCCAAGTACCTCTGCAACCCAAATTTTCCCCAATTCTCCTCCCTACCCATTTTTTTTATAATACTTCCTGATACACGGCTTCACCCACGTTTCCCACCAATCCAGTAAGTCCCTGGCACTCCGACCCCGATCCCATTGCTCCTGCCACCATGCAGCAAAGCTCTCTCCTGCACCTACTCCCTGAATTAAACTTACATTCATTTTCCAATAGCTATCATACCTCTTAATCATCCTGTCCCAACCTACTTCTGCCAAAACACTTGTGGTCTGAATACCCTACGTCTATTGCTTCAACCCTACTGACAATTATCTCCCTGGTTACATAAATCCTATCTAATCTTGCCTCATATCCCTGCCTCACAAACATGTGCTCTACACACCAGCCACCTCCTCTAACTACATCCACCATCCCAGCCGCTCCTAATACCTCCCTCAACACCCCTAGAACGCACTCTGCTCCTCTAGGCTCCACATCCTTACCCTGTATTACACAGTTCCAGTCTCCCCCTATAACTGTGACCACAGGCAAGCTTCTCAAATGGTACACCAGAACGTCCCTCACGAAATTTTCCTTAGAACGCCTACTATGGTCTGCCGGCATGTATACACTTATAAAACACACAATCACGTCTCCCCACACCCCATCCACCCTACCCTCCTCGCCCGCTTCCTACGCTAATAACTTAAAAGGGCTGGCCACATGCATTACCACCGCAGCCCCTCCATTTAGCTTCCCAGAACTACCTGCATACACTCCGTACCCATTTAAACTCTAATCCCTTGCACACCTAAAATTATGTTCCTGTACGAAACAAGTGTCCACCTGAAAACGTCTCATAGTCACCTCTAGCCATCGCCTCTTCAACTCGGCCATTAGGCTGTTAAAATTGATGGTGAGACTTCTGAAAGCTACATGGGGGGCTTTCCTCTAAACCTCCGGATTTTCTGCACCCCTCCCCCTTCTCCTTTGCAACCTGACCACTTTTAGTCCCTTTTCTCCCTGACACTCCACCCTGCCCCCTGCAGGCCACATCTACCCATGCCTTCTTACAAACTATTTGTGCAGGTGTAAACACATCCTCATCGGACGTGCCCACAGGCCTTTTGCATGAATCACCACTAGTTTCCATTTCCACATTTTCTACATTATCATCATTCCTGTGTACCACAGCCACCACATCCTGCACTACCAGATGGGACACCCCATCCTGTAACTTATGCCCTCCCTCCAAAGGGATTCCCACAGACCCCTCATGCCTATCACCAGGCCCCAAGGGGGATGCCTACCGGGGCATGTCAAGGAAATCTCTGAGGGCATCTTGCAAAACCATGGGCAAGTTTCCCTGCAAAATCCCCAAATCCTCAGAGGCCCCCTCACCGTCGAGCTGAACTGCACCCGATCCCTCAGGCAGTCTCACAGGTGACACCCTGCTCGGTGAAGTTCAGGCTGGTATTTTGTAGACACGCAGAGACCTAATGTTGTTGTCTTCACAGTGTCTGGTCTGAGAAAAACTCTCTAGTGTCTGTGAGACCCACTCTATTCTATTCTAAGTGATTTGCCGGTATGGATCCCGGCCCGAGTCTCTTCCAATTTGGTGACCCGGCATCGGCTCCCCGGGTAGGGAAGTGTCGTGTATCGTTGTTACATATACATGTGTGCCATTCCTTTGGTGGGAAGAGGGGTCCTCTCCGATTCTATGAACAACCCACTCTTTGTAACTTGTCATGATTGTGACCACCTCTAGTTCATTACCTTTGTAACTTGTCATGATTGTGACCAGCTCTAGTTCATTACCTTTGTAACTTGTCATGAGAGTGACCAGCTCTACCTGGAGCTCATTACCTTTGTAACTTGTCATAATTGTGACCAGATCTAGTTCATTACCGCTGTAACTTGTTCAGCTATCAAAACCTTGGAGTCCAGTCTCTGGACCAATTATGTACCTCTGTAATCTTTTGACTACCGCCCATAGGATGGGTATGGGGTGCATAATAAAGATATCAAACTAACAACCCACTCTGCCTCCTTCGAGCATGGGGTTGCCAGTTCTCCTTGGCTAATTTAACCTAATATTCGTCTATATTAAAAGCCTAAGCCTACCTATGTTAAGGTCCTAGGACTACATTATTAATATCTGTTAGTTACTAACACTATAAACCTACCTAAACCTTCATTGAAGAGTAAATATACCAATTAATATGTACAGGAGGAGGTGTTGATTCACCGGGAAATCTCCCGGCCCGGGTCTTTACCAGATAGCGACCCGGCTCCGGCTCCCTGGCGTGGGAGTAGCAGAGACCGAAGTCTCCCATGGGTGGGGGTACCCCTCAGCAGTGGGACCAACTGGTCCCAGGCCTAGCCATATTCGCCCACAAGCACGAGGCAGGTAGGTAGATAGTTGCTAGGCCCCTCTGGTCTGCCACCTTCCCCGCCCCAAGGAGGCTGACGGGAAGGGCAGGCTTGCGAGCCGCAGATGGTAGCAAGCTCCAGCCTTGGCACCTACCCTGCCCTAGAAGGGCTGGGCATGGTGATCGACCTAATATGTACAGACTACCTTCTCCGACTAGTGTTTGTACTGTTTATTTACTGTGAACCCGTTCGTGGAATATTTTGGAGGACCAAATAAGTTAACACATTGATAGTTAAACTAAATTTATAGTATTAAACCTAATTAAAGGTTATTAAAAATTCCAAAATGCTTTAGCATGATAGTGGCTCCAAATTTCATTTTTTTATATTTCTTATACATATATTTTTAAAACTTTAAATAAATTAAAAGTTTTTATGTAATTATTAAGAAATAGTAAAAGTCTTATAATTTTTTTTTAAATTTTTAACTTCTTTTAACATTAACATTAAATGTTATGTTTACTATAATACAACTTTTCAACTTTTGTAAAACTTTTTATCAGTTAATCTTTAATTTATTTATGAATAAGTTACCCAATAAAACAATTTCATTTTCTCTCTCAAAGGTCATTTGTAACTTGTGAGTTCATTACCTTTCTAGCTTGTTAGTTCATTACCTTTGTAACTTGCTCAGCTATCAAAACTTTGGGGTCCAGTCCCTGGACCCATTATGTACCTCTGTAATCTTTTGACTACCACCCACAGGATGGGTATGGGGTGCATAATAAAGATATCAACCTGAACTCTCTCAAAGGTCAGAGAGAGGTATCTCTCCTAATGGTTGTGTATAATAACCTATGTGACATGTCAAGATATCTTATTCATGAAATAAGATAACAACTGTACTAAGCAAATTTCCTAAATTTGCTTGTAACAGATAATTGAAATATAGATATAAACCCAAATGTACAATTGTTAACCCCTTTGGGGCCTAGTGCCTAGGCCTTTTGTGTATCCATATGCTCTTACGCTACCGTCCACAGGATGGATATGAGGTGCACAATAAACTAGCCACTTCGGTGGCAAAATCTAAAAAATCTAACAATGATTTATGGTAGTAGGTTGGTAGACAGCAACCACCCATATAGGTCGATCAATATGCCCAGCCCTTCTAGGGCAGGGTAGGTGCCAAGGCTGGAGCTTGCTACCATCTGCGGCTCGCAAGCCTGCCCTTCCGGTCAGCCTCTTTGGGGCGGGGAAGGTGGCAGACCAGAGTGGCCTAGCATCTATCTACCACCTGCCTCGTGCTGGTGGGGAATGTAGCTAGGCCTGGGGCCAGTTTGTCCCGCCGCTGAGGGGTATCCCCTCCCATGGGAGACATAGGTCTCTGAACCTCCCACGCCAGAAAATTTAGAAAATTTAGAAAATTTAGAGACTACCTGTATGGGCCTCACCAACACCTACATACAAATAACCCCAACGGGAGATGACCCCAGTTGGGCGGGCTCGGGAAGATGAGGCGGCACATCTGGTCTACGTACCTGTCAAAGATTTGGAGACCTTACTCCCAGTCATTGCACGTCACCCGCCCCCCCCCCCCCCGCTGACGTTGCTGTGAAGGCCTGCTGAGGGCCTCCGTTGCACCCTGCACCAACCACCATTGGAGCGACTACCTTTTGGGACGTCGTTTGTCCGTAGATTCGGAGAGGACTCCTCTTCCCACCAAAGGAATACCACACATGTACCTTTAACGTCGATACATGACACTTCCCTACCAGGGAGCCGATGCCGGGTCGCCAAATTGGAAGAGACCCGGGCCGGGATTCATACCGGCAAATCACATAGAATAGAATAGGGAGATGACCGCCAACATTATTTACCACAGTTACCCCCGCGAGGCGGCTTTGAAAACTTAAGGAGCTTTTTTTAAATTTTATTTAAAAGAAACATAATACTACTAGTAGTACAATATAAGAGCAATACAATAACAAACAAAAAAACTTTAACAATTCAACTCCCTGAGACAACATCCATTTATGACAAAATTAACATTGATAAGTGAGATTTAGATTTTGCCACCGAAGTGGCTAGTTTATTGTGCACCCCATATCCATCCTGTGGGGTCGATCACCATGCCCAGCCCTTCTAGGGCAGGGTAGGTGCCAAGGCTGGAGCTTGCTACCATCTGCGGCTCGCAAGCCTGCCCTTCCCGTCAGCCTCCTTGGGGCAGGGAAGGGGGCAGACCAGAGGGGCCTAGCAACTATCTACCTACGTGCTTGTGGGCGAATATGGCTAGGCCTGGGACCAGTTGGTCCCACCGCTGAGGGGTACCCCCTCCAATGGGAGACTTCGGTCTCTGCTACTCCCACGCCAGGGAGCCGGAGCCGGGTCGCCATCTGGTCAAGACCCGGGCCGGGAGATTTCCCGGTGAATCAACACCTCCTCCTCACCATCCTGTGGACGGTAGCGCAAGAGCATATGGATACACAAAAGGCCTAGGCACTAGGCCCTAAAAGGGTTAACAATTGTACATTTGGGTTTATATCTACATTTCAATTATCTGTTACAAGCAGGTATCTTATTTCATGAATAAGATATCTTGACATGTCACATAGGTTATTATATTGTCTATCTCTATTGATAAGTGAAAGGAAACCCTCTCACAAAAAACATTGTATGGATACAAAAAATTACCGTACATTGTATGCAAAGATAGAACAAAAAACATGTAGTATATAATATTTTATGTATAGAAGGGGGTATCACCATGCCCAGCCCTTTTAGGGTGGGGTAGGTGCCAAAGCTGGAGCTTGCTACCATCTGCAGCTCGCAAGACTGCCCTTCCCGTCAGCCTCCCTGGGGCGGGGAAGATGGCAGACCAGAGAGGCCTAGCTTCTCCCTACAAGCCCCGTGCGGGTGGGGAATGTGGCTAGGCCTTGGGACAATTGGTCCCAATGATGAGGGGGTACTTGTACCTCCTCCCATGGGAGACATAGGTTTCAGATACTCCCACGACAGGGAACCGGAGCCGGGTCGCCATCTGGAATAGACCTGGGCCGGAAGAATTCCCGGCGAATCTAAAAATCTAATCTAAATCTAAATCTCCTCCTTATGTATAGAAGAAAACGAAAACAAAAAAGCAACTTAACAATACAAAAGTCCATTAAGAATTCCATTCAGTGCGCTTACACACACCTGCTGTTAAGGATATTAAGTACGTAGTATTAAGTAGACTATAAGCCATTAGATTAATCTGCCCTTAATGCCATGGCATGCTAGTGGCTCTCTTTGCACTTCAGTTCATGTTTATAATAACAAAATCTCTTCTTCTTCTTGATTCGCCGGTATTCACCCGGCCCGGGCCTTTCTCGGGAGAATCTCAGACTAATGTCTGCCATGGGAGGAGGTACAAGTACCTCCTCATCGTTGGGACCAACTGTCCCCAGGCCTAGCCACATTCCCCACCCTCACGGGGCTCGTAGGGAGAGGCTAGACCTCTCTTTGGTCTGCCATCTTCCCAGCCCCAGGTAGTAGCAAGCTCTGGCTCAGGCACCTACCCTGCCCTAGAAGGGCTAGGCATGGTGTCGATGATCCAACAAAATCTTGATGTAAACTTGCAATGAAATAAAAATTTATTTATTATTTATTTATTTATAAACATTCATGTACTAAAACAAGAACATAATTAATGAAGTCACCTATCCCGAGGGTACATTATTTGTTTTTTGTTTTTATTTATTTTAAAAACATAGTACAATCTCTAATAATAATATACATAACCCAATACAATAAGAAGCCAACCAGCGGACACCGATATGCCAGTTGCAATTACGATATAGTATAAGGATATAGAACACAACTCAAAAGGTACATGTTAAGTAATACAAACACAATGAAAAGGAATTATGGACCTCCATACAGTGCACTAAAAAAGTAACTCTGACACAAAACTGCCTTGAACCCAGTATAAAACTATAAAGGGACCAGGTAATATGTACAATGACAGGATAACCACTCCTAATCCCCACAAGAATATATTAATACTATGTAGCTTTACGCTACAGTTCACAAGGACACCACATGTTTTACATACATCTAGGTGGACATGGTCCACCCACCCCACCCACATCGAAGCTCAAAACCCGTAAGGTAGCGATGCTTAATGTAAACACTTTGCAGGCATCTCGCTAAGGGGATAAGCCCCAACTCTCCTATCCCCACACTTGTCATGACCACATCCTTGCTCAACCACGCCCTCCCATAACCCCATATATAACGTAAAACCCTCCATTGTAAGTCCCTGACATCCTCAAAAACCATTGGGAACACTGATGCCACATGCCACAATTTGCTAAAAATTAATAAATTTACGATCACCACTCGTTGATGCAAGATGAAATCCCCTGGCCTCCATCCTCCCAAGCACTTAAGTGCTTCCCATTTCCACATTCCTCTCATTCACCTCTCGAGCCTCCACCACATACGCCTGGTACACCACCCCACAAATTTTTAGCTGCTCCACCGTTTTCCACCCCAACCCAAACACCCATACCGCCCACCCACCCACCACCAATAATTTCGATTTCACACAATTCACCTTCATCCCTGTCGCCCTTCCAAAAATCCCGACTATACGCCCCACATACTTCAACCCTTCCTCATCTCTCACCAGCACCGTGTTGTCATCCCCATAACCAACAATCCCCGCATCCCCTCCCATTCCCCCCCTCCCTTCGCCTACTCCTATAGAAATCAATCTATAAAAGGGGTCTTGTAGACATGCAAACAGGGTTTGAGACAAGGGCACCCTTGTCTAAAACCCTTTTGCATATGCACCTCCCTCCCCATCCTGCCATTTATCTGCACCAATACCTTTGCCCCTTCATGCAAAGTCTCCACCCAGCCTACGAGTTCCTCCCCAAAACCCTGACATCTCATGATGTCATACAACATGCCCCTTTCCACTCTATCATGAGCTAGCCGCACTCCAATCAATACCCAACACCCCTCCCTCCCCGACTTTCAATAAAATCCCTAATCCTGCCATGACCCATACCCTTGCACTTACCCGGGATCCCACATTGTCCCTTATGCAAGACCTTCCCCAACACTGTTTTAAGCCTATTACCCAGCAGCTTAGCAAACATCTCATAATCCGCACACATAAGATTAATGAAACGGTAATCCCTCATCCTCCTACACTCATCTTTCTTCTTCTTTACCAAAACCACAATCCCTGTGCTCTGCATGCTCTCCATTACCCTCTCACGCTTCATGCAATTGAACACCTTCACCAAGCAACCCTGCAACGCCCCCCAATTATACACATAAAAGTTGTTAGGGAGGCCATCTAACCCTGCACTGCCTCCCATACCTCCACCTCACTAATCTCCCCTTCCATTTCCTTCTGATCCTCCTCCCCAACAATGCATCCAACCTCTTCCCTGATGATGTCCCTTTACCTCCCTTCCCCCCTCCCTTTTGTTGTGCACAGCACTTGGCCCCCTCTGTATCCTCCTAATTCCTGACACAGATTCGCTGCCCAGCCTTGGTGGTGGTTGGGTGTGCTGTACTGGACCCCTGGTGGCGAAACAGAGCAACTTTATTTTCTACAAGATGAAGGAGAGCTACCGGAAGAGAGTCAACACTGTTTGTATAGAGCTACTCCAAGGAGCTGTGTACCCTAGCAATGGAGATGTTCTCCTGCCCTGATATTAAGAGACACGTATGGTATCCTTCATGAGGACTTGTATGGCATATCGTTGAATGGAGAAACAAGAATATCCGTCAAGTTCAACACCGGCAGTGCCTATGAAAGGATTGTGGACAGCTATCATGAGAAGAAATTAGTTATCAATTCTGGCTTGGAGATCAGTCTGAGGGATGTCTCAATCCATTACACATGGATAAAAGTTTGAAACGTCCCTTTGAGGCTTGTGAAGTTGACGTAAAGAGGTCTTTCAGCAATATGGGGTCATACAGGCCATCACGGTGGGCCGGTGGTTCCTGGGCCTCTACGCCAAAATGCCGGAAGGGTCGTTCTCAATCAAAATGTCCCTGAGGAGACAGATTCCCTCATACGTGTTGATGGATGTGTTCCGTACCCAAGTGTACGTAACGTACGCTTGGCAACTGCGGACATGTAGACTGTGTGGAGGTACAGGTCACGTAGCGGCGTCTTGTGACAACAGGAGAGAATCGCAACATCATAGACATACTTTTGGTGCTGAGAATGTGGCAGGAGGTGAGGACGCGTGTCGTGAGGAGCAGATGGAGGCAGTAGTGGAAGTCCCAGGGAAGTGGAGTGAGGTGCTGGAGGCAGTGGAGGAGGTGGTGACTACCTTGCCACCTGCGACGCAGGATACGAAGCCCGAGCAGGCTCAGAGGCAGTCGGTGGATGGTACATCACTGGTGATGGATGGATCACAGGACTTCTTTTTGGCAGATCTGTGTAGGATCTTTGATAGCCCTGGATCTGCAGATTTGTTGTGTTTAAGTGAGGTGAATAATGAAGTTCTGGAGGATGTAGGGAACCGATGTGCAAAGAGTCAGGGGAAGGATCCTCCTTTGGAATTTAAGACTGTGGAGGTGGAGGTGTATAGGGGAAATGATGATGGGACTATGGAGGCAATGGGAGAGAGATGTACACTGGTAATTCTGAGAATGTCAAGGGTGGGGTAGTGATAGGTGTATGTTCATCCAGCCCTTTTAGGTTGAAAGCTTGGGAGGAGGGGATGGAGGATAGTCCGGGTGGAGGGTATGTGGGGGGATGTACAAGTTTGTTTTATTGGGGTGTACATGCTGGCAGTCAACAGTCATCAGGTAAAGGAGGAGTTTGTCAGGGAGGAGTTAGGTTACGCGTTTCGTGGGCTGCCCTTGATAATGGTAGTCGTGGGTGATTGGAACTGTGTCATCCAGAGGAAAGATGTGGAACCTAGGGAAGCCGGTTGTGTTTTGGGGGTGTTATGGGAGGTGCTGGGGGCGATTGGGGTAGAAGATGTCATTCGGGGTGAGGGGTGGAATGTCGAGCATACGTTCTTTCGTAGGGGATATGCTGCGAGGCTTGACAGGATTTATGTCTCTGGGGATGTTCAGGTGGGCAATGTGAGTTGCGTAGATGTGGGGTTTTCAGATCATCGGGGTGTTTTGGCTGACCTTCAGTGGGAGGGAGTGGTTACGGTGTATCCCAGTTATTGTAAGTTAAATACCCATTTGTTACACAGGGTAGGGCATAAAGGAGCCTTTGCAGCATGGTGGGAAGGGCTGTGGGATGAAGGGAGGGGGATTGGGGATATAGTAGCATGGTGGACTGTGAGGGCAAAAGTGGCAATATGAGAATATTATAAGCGGAAGGGAAGAGAGGATGTGAAGCTACGGTTTGGTTTACAAAAATTTGTGGAAGCTCATTTGAGGGAATGTCATGCGGGAGGAGCAGGGCGATTGCAGAAGGAGGTAAGGAGGTTACGGGATCAGTAGAAGGACAGTCAAAATGATAGGTGCCAGGCTATCAGGGTGCATAGTGGGATAGATGTTTTGTGGGGGGACAAGCCGTCAGCTATGGTGTTGCAAAGGTTTAGGGGCCGACGGAAGAGCATGATGATGATGTCGCTGAAGGTAGAGGAAGGAATGGGAGGGTATAGACTGGGGCAGGTGTTACACACAATGGAGGGGATGAGCGAGTATGCCAGAGTGTGGTTCCAGCGCAAGTGGTGGAATGAGGAGGGTGGGGCGGAGGGGAGGGAGATCCTCTTGGAAGGGGTGAATAGGGGAATTAGTGATGAGGGTAGGAGGGCCATGGAGGGGGACATCATGGAGGAGGAGGTGTGGCAAGTGGTGCAGGAATCCCTTCCTTAAATCACTTGTTAAAGCAACTGCTCAAGAGGAAATTTCTCGCCTAGCTGGTAGTAATAAGTTATCTCAAGTTATATACACTGATGGATCTAAACAGGAGTCTTCTGGCAGGGCTGCATCTGCTCTGGTTGCCACCTCCCTAGTTAAGAACAATAATAATTTTTTGAACTAGGCATAAGAATTAACAACTGGGCGTCTACACTACAAACTGAATTGTTTGCAATCCTTATGGCACTAAAGCTAACTTATGACACTGAGCTTGACTCTATCATCATTACTGATTCTATGTCATCATTGAAGGCTCTTGACTCATATAATGACTCTAACAGCATGCTCATTGGAGAAGCCAGGTATAGATACTCAAAAATCCGGGACAAAGGAATTAAAGTACATTTGCTATGGATTCCGTCACACATTGGATTACTCCTTCATGATAAAGTTGATATGTTAGCCAAGAAGAGCACCCATAAGGAGAATGTAGAATATAACTTTGGTATATCTGTGTCTAGCATTAGGAATAATATTAGAGAGAAATAAATAATGAAAATGATAGCTATAGGAATGCAGTTAGAAGCCTGAGTAGATCTATAACCCACTATGATAACATGAATGTAGATAAGTATGTTTATGGAGCAACTTGCAATGTGAACAGACTGACTGATGTTGTAGTGGCCAGGCTTCGGCTTGGCTACAAGTACTTCTGGCAGTTTGGGAGATACACAGATGATGATCAAACTAAATGCAAATTATGTGATCAGGCATATGGTCACTGTCTTGAACACTATGTGCTAAATTGTCCACTTATTGAGGAATATAGAGATAGACAGTATAATAACCTATGTGACATGTCAAGATATCTTATTAGTGAAGGTAGGATACCACTTATTCTAAGCAAATTTCCTAAATTTGCTTGTAACAGATAAGTGAACTGTAGATATAAATCCAAATTATTTCCATGAACATGCCTATCTGTGCTCATGATAATGCGAGCACAGATGGGCATGTTTGTGGAGCAACCTGCAATGTGAACAGACTGACTGATGTTGTAGTGGCCAGGCTTAGGCTTGGCTACAGGTACTTCTGACAGTTTGGGAGACACAGATGATGATCAAACTAAATGCAAATTATGTGATCAGACATATGGTCACTGTCTTGAACACTATGTGCTTAATTGTGCACTTATTGAGGAATATAGAGATAGACAATATAATAACCTATGTGACATGTCAAGATATCTTATTCATGAAATAAGATACCTGCTTGTAATAGATAATTGAAATGTAGATATAAACCCAAATGTACAATTGTTAACCCTTTGGGGCCTAGTGCCTAGGCCTTTTGTGTATCCATATGCTCTTGCGCTACCGTCCACAGGATGGATATGGGGTGCACAATAAACTAGCCACTTCGGTGGCAAAATCTAAAAGGGTAAGTAAGTAAGTTTATTCAGGTATACACAAATACATTTGCATACATTATCATACATAGCAGCATATGTGTAGAGAACCTAGGATAACCCAAAAAAGTCAGACAGAGTGACTTATTTCCATTGGGGTCCATTAGGGAGAATGCCGGGTGTGGACTGGATCCCGGTGGACTTTTACGTCACCTATTGGTGACGTAGGTTGGTAGACAGCAACCACCCAGGGAGGTACTACCGTCCTGCCAGGTGACTGTGAAACAGAAACCTGAAACTGTTTTACATGATGGTAGGATTGCTGGTGTCTTTTTTCTGTCTCATAAACACGCTGGATAACAGGTATATCTAGCTACTTCTACTTACACTTTAGGTCACACTACACTGGCATGCACATGCATATATATACATACACACATCTAGGTTTTTCTTCTTTTTCTTAATAGCTCTTGTTCTTTTTATTTTCTCTATTGTCCATGGGGAAGTGGAAAAGAATCTTTCCTCCGTAAGCAATGCGTGTCGTATGAGGCGACTAAAATGCCGGGAGCAATGGGCTAGTAACCCCTTCTCCTGTACAAATTTACTAAAAAAGAGAAGAAGAAAAACTTTATAAAACTGGGTTGTTTGAATGTGCGTGGATGTAGTGCGGATGATAAGAAAGAGATGATTGCCGATGTTATGAATGAAAAGAAGTTAGATGTCCTGGCCCTAAGCTAAACAAAGCTGAGGGGGGTAGGCGAGTTTCAGTGGGGAGAAATAAATGGGATTAAGTCAGGAGTATCTGAGAGAGTTAGAGCTAAGGAAGGGTAGCAATAATGTTGAAGGATCAGTTATGGAAGGAAAAGAGGGAATATGAATGTGCAAATTCAAGAATTATGTGGATTAAAATAAGGGTCGGATGCGGAAAGTGGGTCATAATAAGCGTGTATGCACCTGGAGAAGAGAGGAGTGTAGAGGAGAGATAGAGATTTTGGGAGATGTTAAGCGAATGTATAGGAACTTTTGAACCAAATGAGAGAGTAATTGTGGTAGGGGACCTAAATGCTAAAGTGGGAGAAACATGCAGCAGGGTGTAGTAGGTAAGTTTGGGGTGCCAGGTGTAAATGATAATGGGAGCCCTTTGATTGAACTTTGTATAGAAAGGGGTTTAGTTATAGGTAATACATATTTTAAGAAAAAGAGGATAAATAAGTATACAAGATATGATGTAGGGCGTAATGACAGTAGTTTGTTGGACTATGTATTGGTAGATAAAAGACTGTTGAGTAGACTTCAGGATGTACATGTTTATAGAGGGCCACAGATATATCAGATCACTTTTAGTTATAGCTACAGTGGGAGTAAAAGGTAGATGGGATACAAGGAAAATAGAATCAGTAAGTAAGAGAGAGGTGAAGGTTTATAAACTAAAAGAGGAGGCAGTTAGGGTAAGATATAAACAACTATTGGAGGATAGATGGGCTAGTGAAAGTGTAGGCAATGGGGTCGAAGATGTATGGGGTAGATTTAAAAATGTAGTGTTAGAGTGTTCAGCAGAAGTTTGTGGTTACAGGCGAGTGGGTGCGGGAGGAAGAGGAGCGATTGGTGGAATGATGATGTAAAGAGAGTAGTAAGGAGAAAAGTTAGCATATGAGAGGTTTTTACAAAGTAGAAGTGATGCAAGGAGGGAAGAGTATATGGAGAGAAAAGAGGGTTAAAAGAGTGGTGAAGCAATGTAAAAAGAGAGCAAATGAGAGAGTGGGTGAGATGTTATCAGCAAATTTTGTTGAAAATAAGAAAAAGTTTTGGAATGAGATTAATAAGTTGAGGAAGCCTAGAGAACAAATGGATTTGACAGTTAAAAATAGGAGAGGAGAGTTATTAAATGGAGAGTTAGAGGTATCAGGAAGATGGAGAGAATATTTTGAGGAGTTGTTAAATGTTGATGAAGACAGGGAAGCTGTGATTTCGTGTGTAGGGCAAGGAGGAATAACATCTTGTAGGAGTGTGAAAGAGCCAGTTGTGGGTGTAGGGAAGTTCGTGAGGCAGTGGGTAGAATGAAAGGGGTAAGGCAGCTGGGATTGATGGGATAAAGATAGAAATGTTAAAAGCAGGTGGGGATATAGTTTTGGAGGGTTGGTGCTATTATTTAATAAATGTATGGAAGAGGGTAAGGTACCTAGGGATTGGCAGAGAGCGTGTATTGTTCCTTTGTATAAAGGCAAAGGGACAAAGAGAGTGCAAAATTATAGGGAATAAGTCTGTTGAGTGTACCTGGTAAAGTGTATGGTAGAGTTATTATTGAAAGAATTAGGAGTAAGACAGAAAGCAGGATAGCAGATGAACAAGGGGCTTTAGGAAAGGTAGGGGTGTGTAGACCAAGTGTTTACAGTGAAACAGATAGGTGAACAGTATTTGGATAAGGGTAAAGATGTTTTTGTGGCATTTATGGATTTGGAAAAGGCGTATGATAGGGTAGATAGGGGGCAATGTGGCAGATGTTGCAGGTGTATGGAATAGGAGGAAGGTTACTGAAAGCAGTGAAGAGTTTTTATGAGGATAGTGAGGCTCAGGTTAGAGTGTGTAGGAGGGAAGGGACTATTTCCCAGTAAAAGTGGGCCTTAGACAAGGATGTGTGATGTCACCGTGGTTGTTCAATATATTTATAGATGGGGTTGTAAGAGAAGTGAATGCGAGGGTCTTGGCAAGAGGTGTGGGACTAAAAGATAAAGAAGCAAATACAAAGTGGGAGTTGTCACAGTTGCTTTTGCTGATGACACTGTGCTTTGGGAGATTCTGAAGAAGTTGCAGAGGTTGGTGGATGAATTTGGTAGGGTGTGTAAAAGAAGAAAATTGAAAGTGAATATAGGAAAGAGTAAGGTGATGAGGATAACAAAAAGAATAGGTGACGAAAGATTTGATATCAGATTGGAGGGAGAGAGTATGGAGGAGGTGAATGTATTCAGATATTTGGGAGTGGACATGTCAGCAGATGGGTCTATGATGGATGAGGTGAATCATAGAATTGATGAGGGAAAAGGGTGAGTGGAGCACTTGAGTCTGTGGAGACAAAGAACTTTGTCCATGGAAGTAAAGAGGGAATGTATGAGAGTATAGTTATACCAACGCTCTTATATGGGTGTGAAGCATGGGTGATGAATGTTGCAACGAGGAGAAGGCTGGAGGCAGTGGAGATGTCGTGTCTGAAATCAATGTGTGGTGTGAATATAATGCAGAGAATTCGGAGTTTGGAAATTAGGAGGAGGTGCAGGATTACCAAAACGATTGTCCAGAGAGCTGAGGAGGGTTGTTGAGGTGGTTTGGACATGTAGAGAGAATGGAACGAGACAGAGTGACTTGAGAGTGTATAAATCTGTAGTGGAGGGAAGGCGGGTAGGGTCGGCCTAGGAAAGGTTGGAGGGAGGGTAAAGGAAGTTTTGTGTGCGAGGGCTTGGACTTCCAGCAAGCATGTGTGAGCGTATTTGATAGGAGTGAATGGAGGCATATGGTTTTAATACTTGACGTGCTGTTGGAGTGTGAGCAAAGTAACATTTATGAAGGATTCAGGAAACCGGCAGGCCGGACTTGAGTTCTGGAGATGGGAAGTACAGTGTCTGCACTCTGAAGGAGGGTGTTGATGTTGCAGTTTTATAACTGTAGTGTAAAGCACCCTCTGGCAAGACAGTGATGGAGTGAATGATGATGAAAGTTTTCTTTTTCGGGCCACCCTGCCTTGGTGGGAATCGGCCGATGTGTTAATAAAAAAAAAAAAAATATTGGGATGTCATGCAGGGAGTGTTACTTCGTGTTTTAAATGCCATGAAATCAGGAAGGTGTATGGGGGAGGATCAGACAATCGGGGTGGTGGTCCTGGTGCCGAAGGGAGGAGACAGTGGAATGCTGAGAGGGTATAGATCCATCACCTTGCTATGAGCCGATTATAAAATTTTTGCAAATGTTTTGGTGAATCGAATGAAAACGGTGCTAGACAGACTGGTGGATGGAGGGCATATGGCGTTCTCTGGAGAAGCATGCAGAGTGGGCACAGGCAAATAAAAGATTTTGTGGAGGGGAGAGGATGGGGTAGGTCTGGATTGGGAGACGGCATATGATAGGGTGCAGCAAGAGGCTTTGGTTGAAATATTGTGGAGGCAGGGATTCAGGGACGAAATTGAAGGCTGGGTAGGAATGTTGTATGAGGGGGCTCAGGTGAGGGTGCAGATTAATGGAAAACTGGGAGAAGCCATGAGAATGGAAAAGGGGCTGCAGCAGGGATGTCTCTTGTCGCAGCTCCTCTTCGCATGTCTCCAGGATCCCTTCTATAGGTTAATTAAGGTGGGGTAAGGGAGAATGGTTGTGTAATTGGGATCGAACCAGGGATTGTGGGTTATGTAGATGATACCACTATTATGGTGGGGACCAGGGAGGGTTTAGTTTGTGTGGACAGGATTGTAGGTATCTTTGGAAAGGCAACGAGAATGCGGGTTAACAGGATTAAATCCAAGTTAATGGAGGTGGAGTCATGGGTGGGAGGGACGTTGGGTCAGGAGCTAGGATGGACGATGGTGGATAGACTTAATATTTGTGGTATTATTTTCTGTAACAATGGGAAGGTGGCGAGGGAGATCAATTCGTCTATGGTGGTGGGAAAGGCAATGGAAAGGATGGCAGGTTGGAGGCCTGAGGATATAACAATTTTGCAGAGGGTGGTGGTGATTAATACCTTAATATATAGTCGGTTATGGCATGTAGCAGCTGTTTATCCGATTGTTGAGAAGGACGCATTACGTTTACAGAGGAAAGTCTTGCAGTTCATTTGGGGGTTTGGGAGACATTGGTTGGTGCAAGGAGTAGTAATGATGAAATTGGGACAAGGCAGGTTGGGGTTAATACCTCTGCATTGAAGATTGATGGGCATATTCGTTAAGCAGGATTTTGTAGCAAGGGGTGGGGTAAGAGGGGCGAGGGTTTACCTGGAGTTTACCTGGAGAGAATTCCAGGGGTCAACACCCTTGCGGCCCGGTCTGTGACCAGGCCTCATGTTGGACCAGAGCCTGATCAACCAGGCTGTTACTGCTGGCCGCACACAGTCCAACGTACGAACCACAGCCTAGCTGGTCAGGTACCGACTTTAGGTGCCTGTCCAGTGCCTGCTTGAAGACAGCCAGGGGTTTGTTGGTAATCCCCCTTATGTATGCTGGGAGGCAGTTGAACAATCTTGGGCCCTTGACACTTATTGTGTTGTCCCTCAACGTGCTAGTGGCACCTGCTTTTCATTGGGGGATGTTACATCGCCTGCCGAGTCTTTTGCTTTCGTACGGAGTGATTTTCGTGTGTAAGTTTGGTACTAATCCCTCGAGAATTTTCCACGTGTATATAACAATGTATATCTCCCGCCTGCGTTCTAGGGAGTACAGGTTTAGAAACTTCAAGCGTTCCCAGTAATTGAGGTGGTTTATCGCAGTTATGTGTGCCGTGAAGGTTCTCTGCACATTTTCAAGGTCAGCAATTTCACCTGCCTTGAAAGGTGCAGTTAGTGTGCAGCAATATTCCAGCCTAGATAGAACAAGCGATTTGTAAAGTGTCAACATGGGCTTTGCATCCCTGGTTTTGAAGGTTCTCATTATCCATCCTGTCATTTTTCTAGCAGATGCCATTGCTACGGTGTTATGGTCCTTGAAGGTGAGATCCTCTGACATGATCACTCCCAGGTCTTTGACATTAGTTTTTCGCTCTATTGTGTGGTTGGAATTAGTTTTGTACTCCGATGAGATTTTAATTTCCTCACGTTTTCCGTATCTGAGTAATTGAAATTTCTCATCATTGAACTTCATATTGTTTTCTGCAGCCCATTTAAAGATTTGGTTTATGTCTGCTTGGATTCTTGCAGTGTCTTCAACGGTGGACACTGTCATACAGATTCGGGTGTCATCTGCAAAGGAAGACACGGCACTGTGGCTTATATCCCTGTCTATGTCCGATATGAGGATGAGGAACAGGATGGGAGCGAGTACTGTGCCTTGTGGAACAGAGCTTTTCACATTAGCTGCCTCAGACTTTACTCTGTTGACTACTACTCTTTGTGTTCTACTTGTTAGGAAATTATAGATCCATCTACCAACTTTTCCTGTTATTCCTTTATCACGCATTTTGTGAGCTATCACACCATAGTCACACTTGTCAAAATTTTTTGCAAAGTCTGTGTATATAACATCTGCATTCTGTTTGTCCTCTAGAGCATCCAGGACCTTCTCATAGTGGTCCAGTAGTTGGGACAGACAGAAGCGACCTGCTCTAAACCCATGCTGCCCTGGGTTGTGTAATTGATGGTTATCTAGATGAGTGGCGATCTTGCTTTTTAGAACCCTTTCAAAGATTTTTATGATATGGGACGTTAGCGCTATTGGTCTGTAGTTCTTTGACATTGCTTTACTGCCGCCTTTGTGGAGTGTGGCTATGTCTGTTGTTTTTAGTAACTGCGGGACGACCCCAGTGTCCATGCTCCCTCTCCATAGGATGTTAAAAGCACGTGATAGGGGCTTCTTGCAGTTCTTGATGAACACTGAGTTCCATGAGTCTGGGCCTGGAGCGGAGTGCATGGGCATGTCATTTATCGCCTTTTCAAAGTCATGTGGCGACAGGGTAATGTCAGATAGGCTTGCGTCTACCAGGTTCTGTGGCACTCTCATAAAAAAATCATTTAGGTCTTCAACTTTTAGTCTGGTTAGCGGCTCACTAAAAACTGAGTCATACTGGGACTTTAGTAACTCACTCATTTCCTTGCTGTCATCTGTGTAAGACCCATCTCGTTTTAGTAGGGGCCCAATACTGGATGTTGTTCTCGACTTTGGGAAGGTGATGGAGAAGATTCAATGGTGGTGGGTAGGTAAGGATATTCTGGTGGGTGAGGCAATGGTAAGGTTCTTATTAGCTGTTAGGGAGCCGTGTAAGGTGAAAATGGGTGTTCTCGATAGGGTGGGAAGGGAAGGGGTGGATGTAGTAAAGGGTTCCACGATTTATCCAATGTACGATTGGAAAGCAACGTGGTATTGGTTCCAGCGAGTGAAGCTGCCTACTAAAGTTAGAGACGGGTTTTCGGTTTCTGCACGGTATCCTCGCATCGATAGCGCAGTTGTTTAAAATGGGGCTTGTGAAGGATGGGCTTTGTACTTGTTGTGGACAGCTGGACACGGCATACCATGCAGTGTACTTTTGCGAGGAGTTGGGTAATGTGAGGGAATGGTTTAATGCTGTGGTTAGGGGTGGGGGGTGTCTTTGTGGCAGGTGTTGAGTTTGGATTTGGGGGCCTAAGGGAGGGGGTGAGAAGGGCGGTCATGTATCTGGGGTTAGATTATGTACACGTTTCATGGGGATTGTGTGAGGAGTCGGGTAGGGTTCGGATTCGGGTTCTATAGGACGCATAGTAGGAATCGAGAGTTGTATAGACAAAGGTGGAACTCGGCTTTTTCTGAAGGTTAAAGAGCCATGACGATGGGTTGGTTGTTAAGTCATGGTAGTAAGATGTAAAAGGGCTGGGCGAAATGGGAAGGGTTGAGGAGCAGAGGGTCGGCGAGTGTGTGTGTTGGTTGAAAGGAAAGGTTAGGTGTGTGCTACTGCATGTGTGTGGGGGGTAGGTATGGTAGGCGAAGGGCGGTATTGGGGTGTAGGGTAGTGGTCTGGGTTGGGGGGATTTTGGGGTTTTCTTTCTCCCCTATTCTATGGTGTTGAGTTTGATTGCAGACTAATGACGATGGGGGTGGGGTTTGGGGGGTTGACATCAGGGAAAGACTTTGGGGTTTTTCCTCTGCTTCTGGATGGGGTGCGTAGGATAGTCATAACCCATTGTTATATCTGAGGTGACTGTACAAAAATAAAATAAAATAAAATGATGGAAACAGGATCATGAAAAGTAATTATGGTGTATGTAGTGGAAACCTCTTTATTTATGTAATGTTCATTCCTGTAAGCATTCTGTTATGGCTTAATTATGCCCGTGCAATGTTTGCATCTAAAAGCATAGCTGTATCATTAATTTTTGTGATGTTTAAGCCTGTGTACCTTTGTTAAGCTTGATAGGGTTATGATTAATGTAAAGGTAGAGCACATTCATCAGTGACATTCATATTACGTGTCACAGATATTCTGGTCTGGGTATTGAGTGACCTAGAACATTTAAAAAAAAAAAAAAAGAGAAATCCAGGAGTATTCATGTTATCATGTTCATATCCATTTTATATTGAGGTTGATCTTGTTACATGTCATTGAAATCAGGTCAAATGTTCTTCATGATGAATGGATAACGAAATAGAATGTTGTTTATATACAATTATACATGCATTGTAATGTTGTTGGAAGACAAGGTTGTATATAATAAGGGATTAGATAAGCCTTGTATTTGGAAGGGGTATGTAGGAGTTAGTGTGGGTTTCTAGGCTGTTGGTAGGTAGGGGGTTTGTTGGGAGTCAGATGAGGACCTTGGAAGGGTCTCCTTAACTTTATTGTAAGGCATTGCATTGCCGTATGTTGTATTCTTTGTGGTGGGCCTAGTAGTAGTGCCTAGGCCTTTTGTGTATCCATATGCTCTTGCGCTACCGTCCACAGGATGAATATGGGGTGCACAATAAACTAGCCACTTCGGTGGCAAAATCTAATCTTTGTGGTGGGCTGTATACATTGTAAATGGGCGTTAATTGACGTGTTCGCTTTGTACTTTATGTATTTATGTTTTCATTGAATTGTTTGTGTTCCTAATCGGATTATACTTTTCTGAGCTGGTGTAGGTTGGAACAGGGGGGAATGTTCCTATTACTGTGACCATGGGCAAACCGCACAGGTGGTACAGCAAAACACCCCTCACAAAATTTTCCTTAGCACGTCTGCTATGATCCGCCGGCATGTACACACTGATAAAGCACACGCGCACATCCCCCACACCACATCCACCCTCACCACTCTCCCCTGCTCGCTCCCCTCTCACGCTAGTAACTTAAAATGGCTGACCGCACTCAAGATCACTGCAGCTCCTCCCTTTAACTTTCCCGAAGAACCTGCATACACTCTGCACTCATTTAAACTCAGCTCCCTGGCATTCCTGAAATTGTGTTCCTGAACAAAACATATATCCACCTGAAAACGTCTCATAGTCACTTCTAACCAACGCCTCTTTACCTCAGCCCGTAGGCCATTAACATTAATAGTGAGGCTTTTGAAAGTTACATGGGGGCTTTCCTCGAAACCTCTGTATTTTCTGCACACCTCTGCTCTTTTCCTTTGCCCCTTTGCCACTTTTAGACCCTTCACTCCCTGTCATCCCCCCTTCCCCCTGCGGGCCGCATCTACCCATGCCTGCTTACATACTCGTTGGCCCGGCGTGAGTACATCCTCATCAGCCGCACCCACAGGCCTCTTACTTGAATGTCCACCAATTTCCATGTCCCCCTTCTCCACTGTGTCTTCAAGCTGATGCACCACTTCCTGCACAACCAGGTGAGACTCCCCCACCTGCAACTCATGACTTACCACACCAGGGATCCCTTCTGATCCCTCACACCCAGCCGCAGGCTCCATAGGGGACACCTCCCTGGGTGTGCCCAGAAAATCCTTCAGGGCCTCTTGCAGAACTGGAGGTAATTCCCCCTGTAATGCCCCCATATCCACAGCAGATACTACACTATCCAACTGCACATCACTCGAGCCCTCAGGCAGGGTCACACAGGTGCCACTATTCTCATCCACCATGTCACTCCACCAGTCACTTTGACCCTTACTATTGGTGACTGGCACCTCCCTGTCCACCTTGTCTGCTACCTTGTCCTCCCGGCGTTCAACTGCTCGCCCGTCCATCTATTTCCCACAAGCTGCTGCAACATGGTCATACGACCCACAAATTCGACAGGTCCTATGCTGTCCGGCATAAGTGATGTAAACCTGGGTCCTGAAATCCTCAAGTACAATATACGAAGGGATGGGCTGATGTAGGGACATTTTGAGAGATTATGATCCCTCTGGTAGCCTGGCATAGACGCCTTCAGTCCATTTACCCACCACAGCCAAATAAACCACTCTAAATTGCCGAAATGCCTCACAGATGTCAAGATCATCCATTTCAAAAGGCACATTATGGACTCTGATCCAGGTATAATACCTGGACACATCCCTCAACCCTACCTCCAAACCGGCGTTGATTACCACTCGTTCTTCCTGGTAATGCTCCACAATCCGTTCATATGCAGCTACAGTAGCAAATTTGACAAATATGCAAGACACCCTGTTGACCGCTATACCATGCAATTCATCATTACAGATGCCATATGCATCTTGTAGAATCGTAGGCAAGAAAACAGTCATGTTATCTGGGTATATGGCACCCTTCAAAATGTCAACACACACCGTGTTGATCCTTCTTCTTTCCCCAGACGCCATGTTGCTGAAAATCAGTAACTCTCAGTTTGTCCACCAGGAGCCAGCAACAGAAGAACCACTCAGTGGGATGGCCAGGCGGCGAATGTGTAAGCCGCTTCTGGTCGCACCAAGTTACTCCTCCAATAACACATGCTCTACAATACATCTATACTAGACCAGTATTAAAAATGATAAGTAGATCACACCACTACATATGATGCTACAATAGTTGTGGACTGTATGTGTAAATGGACTGATTCGAAAGAGGGGGAAAGAGAGTACACACACCAACACGATAAGACCATCACTTACCCAGTATTATTGATGGTCACTGGAGATCGTTGACGTACCCACAATACCTGTACTGTTATAACATACCTAACTGGCCTGTATCAGTCTGTCATAAATAGAAAAGTTACTTAACTGTGGGTGAGGAGGTTGCATCCTTTGTTTGTCCCCCCTTGTTTCGGTGTCCTGTTCGGTAGACACAGTTCTTCTTCCAGCAGGACGATGGTGTCACTTGGTTTGTCCCGATTAAGGAGTCTTGGCTCCTTAACACCTCTACAATCCTCGGGACAGGAGTACGAGGTTAACATGTGGTCAGTAGGAGAATGGTGCCGAGTATCACTGCACTCATTCCCTCTGGTGATATTAACATCACCAATTTCTCTTCAGGTCACACGACGGTTTAATGTCCCACTAATTTACACTCGTTAGTAGTCGATACATTAAGGTCCGAAGCCGATGAGTTGGGATGGAATGACAGCCCCTTGTTCACTTCCATCATGACGGCATTGCGCGTCACCCCAACTCGACGCCCACACTTCCTTCCAATTCCACCACTCTATTACAGTGGTTTCCCAGACTTAACACCCCACATCATTCACCAAGAATAGTTCGTCACTTCATATTACGAAGCGCTACCTAGTATATCAAGGTTTCGACCGAATCACGTCGATTACTAGCCATCCACCCACTCCATTGAACCCACGTCCCCGACCACTTGACGACCAGTGCAACTCACACCCCCGCCCATGCCCAGCGTTCCCTCTAGAACACGGCGCATGCACAGAGCTTCTCTGTTGGTTCTCTTTTACACTCAATTAAATTTTAAACCAACAGCAACACATTAATGATATCTATTCACATTGGAAAGTTTATCCAGTATAACTTTCGGGAAAATACCCATATTTTTTTCACAACCCAGGGAGGTACTATTGTCCTACCAATTGAGTGTAAAACATGAGCCTGTAATTGTTTTGCATGATGGTAGGATTGCTGGTGTCTTTTTCTGTCTCATAAACATGCAAGATTGCAGGTATGTCTTGCTACTTCTATTTATACTTAGGTCACACTACACATGCATGTACAAGCATATATATATACTAACCCCTCTGGGTTTTCTTCTATTTTCTTCTTAGTTCTTGTTCTTGTTTATTTCTGCTTATCTCCATGGGAAGTGGAACAGAATTCTTCCTTCGTAAGCTATGCGTGTCACAGGAGGCGACTAAATACCGGGAGCAATGGGCTAGTAAATAAAAAACTGAGGCTAAGAAACTTATCAGTGTTTACCCTCAAGACTTCAGTAGAGTGTTTGTTGAGGAAATTGTCCAGTTTGCAGCCTTTGCCAAGCTTAGGTCATGTCTCACTCCATCTCAACAGGCAGTTTTACAACATGATGAAGGGCTTGCTGATACCTTTCCAGGTGTTAATGTTGCCCTTAGATTATATTTGAACATGATGGTCACTAGTTGTTCGGGAGAAAGGTCGTTCAGCAAATTGGCACTGATACAGAATTATCTGAGAGCGACAATGACCCATGAAAGACTAAGTGCTCTGTGTCTATTGGATGTTGAGAGCAGTGTCCTCAAGAAGATACATTGATGAGTTAGTTAAATTTTGTTGTTGTTCTTGATTCGCCGGTACTCTCCCGGCCCGGGTCTTTTCCAGATGGTGACCCAGCCTTGGCTCCCTGTCTTGGGAGTGTCTTGAGACCTATGTCTTCCATGGGAGGAGGTGCAAGTACCACGGGGCAAGCCCACGGGGCTTGTAGGGAGAATCTACGCCTATAGTCTGCAATCTTCCCCGCCCCAGGGAGGCTCGTGGGAATAGCAGTCTTGTGAGCTGCAGGTGGTAGCAAGCTCTAGCACCTCCCCCCCCCACTAGTAGAGCTCGTGGGAGTGATCCCCGCCCTAGGAGAGCTCGTGGGAGAGGTGACACCTCAGCAGAGTTAGTTAAAGAGTTGGCAGATGCTAAGTGTAGAGAGAAAGAATTTTTGTAGATATTGTTGTTGTTGATTCGCTGGTACTCTCCCGGCCCGGGTCTTTTCCAGATGGTGACCCGGTCTTGGCTCCCTGTTTTGGGAGTGTCTGAGACCTATGTCTCCCACGTGTAGATGTTGTTATTCTGTTGAACAGTGGTTTAGTGCCGAAGGGGTAGTATAGGTTGCAGAGATACGGCCGTAGACTAAATTGGCTTTATTAGACAAAGGAGTGAGTACACAACGGGCAGAGTGTGAGGGGACCCGGAAGCCAGACCACTGCGGAGTAGGACGTTCGTCCTAGGATGGAAGCCGTGATAGTGAGACTGGGTGGGCATAGTGGCCCACTGACCTCGGCAGGCCTAGAGAGGGCAGCACTGTAGTGCCGCGATATATGAAACTAACCGACAGCATAGGCTGTCTACACATGGGAGGAGGTACAAGTACCCCTTTATCGTCTGAGACCAACTGGCCCCAGGACTAGCCACGTACCCCGCCCTCCCGGGGCTCATAGGGAGAAGCTAGGGCCCTTATCTGACATTTTCCACGCCCCAGGGGAACCGTGGGAATGGCAGTCTTGGGAGCCGCAGATGGTAGCAAGCTCTGGTTCTGGCACCTACCCCGCCCTAGAAGAGCTGGGTATGGTGTTCTCCCCTTTTTGTAGATATTGCAGAGTGATCATGTGATGCATAAATGTCATGTATGGTTTGCTAATTCCACTTACTTATGCAATTTTTGATTTATAAATTTGGTGATTTGCTGCAGACTGGAAAAAATATGTAGAATGTGATGTCCACAATTTAAACAATAACAACACCACAACTTCATACCTTATCTGAAAACCAGTAATTTATATCACTACTAGAAAATCAGCTGATTTATTCAATAAATCATACTAAACCATTTGAGAGAATTTTTTAGAAATTATATGATCAAATTAAAATTCAATATTTTGTTATAATTTGATAGATTAAAATAAACTATTTGTGGTTAAATTTTATAGAGAAATTCAATGTTTAGACTTGTGTTATCTTAGTCAGGCAACATATACTTTTTATTCTTACTTGTTATATTTTAGACATTCCCTATGAAATTATATTATTATACAATTTTTTTTCATCGTCATCTATTTTTTTCATCAGTATAAATTTCTCTTTTGATGTTCTATTTCCTTTGATACATTTTTTATCCCTGTAAATGGAATACCATTATTTTTCTATTTTTTTTCCTAGAACTTCTACGCCAAAGATAAGAATAAACACAAGATAGATATTATATTTATAATGGAGTTGCATGATTTTACTAAAGTGTCCTGGAGGTGTACGTTCATAACAGAATTAATATTTGAAGTGTTTTTTAAGATCCATGGTAAATTAACTAAAAAAAGTAAAAACAGTTGAAGAGGCCTTTATTGGCCGTTGTAAGCTGACCCTCTCCTAATAGTCTTTTTTGGCCGTTGTAAGCTGACCCTCTCCTAATAGTCTTTCTTGGCCGTTGTAAGCTGACCTCTCCTAATAGTCTTTCTTGGCCGTTATAAGCTGACCCTCTCCTAATAGTCTTTCTTGGCCGTTGTAAGCTGACCCTCTCCTAATAGTCTTTCTTGGCCGTTGTAAGCTGACCTCTCCTAATAGTCTTTCTTGGCCGTTATAAGCTGCCCTCTCCTAATAGTCTTTCTTGGCCGTTGTAAGCTGACCTCTCCTAATAGTCTTTCTTGGCCGTTATAAGCTGCCCTCTCCTAATAGTCTTTCTTGGCCGTTGTAAGCTGACCTCTCCTAATAGTCTTTCTTGGCCGTTATAAGCTGACCCTCTCCTAATAGTCTTTCTTGGCCGTTGTAAGCTGACCCTCTCCTAATAGTCTTTCTTGGCCGTTGTAAGCTGACCTCTCCTAATAATCTTTCTTGGCCGTTGTAAGCTGACCCTCTCCTAATAGTCTTTCTTGGCCGTTGTAAGCTGACCTCTCCTAATAATCTTTCTTGGCTGTTGTAAGCTGACCCTCTCCTAATAGTCTTTCTTGGCCGTTATAAGCTGCCCTCTCCTAATAGTCTTTCTTGGCCGTTGTAAGCTGACCCTCTCCTAATAGTCTTTCTTGGCCGTTGTAAGCTGCCTTCTCCTAATAGTCTTTCTTGGCCGTTGTAAGCTGACCTCTCCTAATAGTCTTTCTTGGCCGTTGTAAGCTGCCTTCTCCTAATAGTCTTTCTTGGCCGTTGTAAGCTGACCCTCTCCTAATAGTCTTTCTTGGCCGTTGTAAGCTGACCTCTCCTAATAGTCTTTCTTGGCCGTTGTAAGCTGCCTTCTCCTAATAGTCTTTCTTGGCCGTTGTAAGCTGACCGCTCTAATAGTCTTTCTTGGCCGTTGTAAGCTGACCCTCTCCTAATAGTCTTTCTTGGCCGTTGTAAGCTGCCTTCTCCTAATAGTCTTTCTTGGCCGTTATAAGCTGACCCTCTCTTAGTCTTTCTTGGCCGTTGTAAGCTGCCTTCTCCTAATAGTCTTTCTTGGCCGTTATAAGCTGACCCTCTCCTAATAGTCTTTCTT
>WNWK01024314.1:0-29928 GCA_009830355.1 Cherax destructor
AAGACTCACGGAGGGAAAATTCCTAGGAATCCACCTTGACAGTAGCCTTAAATTCCAAACACATATACAACAAATTTCCAAGAAAATCTCGAAGACAGTAGGCATATTATCAAAGATACGCTATTATGTACCTCAATCAGCTCTCCTTGCACTATATCATTCACTTATCTACCCGTATCTCACCTATGGAATCTGTGCATGGGGATCAACAACGTTAAATCACCTTAGACCACTCATAACACAACAAAAGGCCGCAGTCAGAATGATAACAAATTCCCACTCTAGACAGCATACTTCACCAATATTCAAAAGTCTCAAACTACTCACCGTAAAGAACATTCATACTTACTCTTGTGCCTACTACATATATAAAACTTTACACTCTAATATAAACCCTCTGCTCAAAACTCTCCTCACCAACTTTAATAGGACCCATGACCACAACACACGACACAGATCACTTTTGATATACCCCGTGTTCATATCAACCTATGTAAAAATTCTATGCACATAAAGGGCCCCAGAATCTGGAATTCATTACCAGTAAATATTAAGATAATCTTGTCTGAAAATCAATTTAAGACTCAACTCAAAAACCACCTACTCACCCAAACCTAAATGAGCATGCTATAAACTACTTTGAAAAATGCTCATTGTTACTTTCCTATACGATAATCTCAATTTTTAATAATATGTTACTATTATGTTACCCCCTACTCATATTATAAGTTAATGTCAAAAATGCTCAATGTTATTTTCCTTAAGATAATCTCAATTCCATATTATCATTCAAGAATCTTAACACCTGTAACAATCTAAGATCTAATATCATTATATAATAATTTAAACAGTAAAATTTCATCATATTGTAATTTTGAAAATAATTTTTAACTAGAATAAACTCAATAAATTTCTCTAATATTAAGTACATAGATTTTAAGGACTAGAATAAGCTGCCCCTAATGCCATGGCATGTCAGTGGCTCTCCTTGCACTCAATTTACATTGTAACTTCCGATACCCATGTAATCTGCAATGAAATAAAATTTGTTTGTTGTTTGTTTGTTTGTAGATACAAGCCCCAAATAGACGTACCTTGGGTTATGTTAGCTAGAGAGAACTGGCAGCCCACACTTGAATCTGTGCCGGGTCACCATTTGGAGAAGACCCGTTCCGGACATACCGGCGAACCTACAAGAAAACTTCTTACCAGATCAGACTTCAAGGAGTGAACAATCGCTGCGAACAAGCAGCAACCCCCACGTGACTCAACATCTGTCCCGGGGGCACGGAAGAGATATCCCAAAGTACTGAGGATATCTCACTCCATCCAGACCCAATACAGTAGGACCTTACCTCTTTTCTTCTCAGTATCTGGCCAGTTTTCTGAGGGAAACGTGTGTATGTTTTGTTGGGGGTCTCTCGTGCGGTTGGACGCAAATTAGCAGGTACCAGCGTCCCATTGTTGATTAAAAGTCTGGAAGCTAGTGTCTCACACTGTTTAGATATTGCTTGGAGGATATACCCTAGCGCTGGGGATTCTGAGTTAATACAAGACCCTAATACCACTTAATTTACAGATTAAGACTCTTCCCTTCACATGGTGTTTGGAGGGGGTTATAGCTTAGGAAGATTAGGAGCCACATGTCCACTCCATCAAGTAAGTTAAACCCTTTCAGTATCGTGCATGTAGTGGGGAATTTTTTTTACTGCAGCCAGCTAGAAATTTGTCCCATAGCCACTTGTTAGTCTGAGAGAAGTGTCTCAGAGTGTCGGTGTCAACAGTGCTTGCTCAAAGTGCAGCTTACAAGAAGGCAGTCCCAAGACAAGTTTCTACAACCTCCCTCCTCAGCCTTTGGTTCTCTTCTCTGATTCCCAATCTTCCCTTGCACTTTTGTGTTCTGACCGTCCACGGTCCCTACGAGTCCTTGTCCGACAGACGCAGTCTCTTATCCTACGTTTTTTTGCGAAATCCAAGTAGGAGCATCTCCCTTCAGTGGGTACCTGTTAATGTTGGCATTCGGGGCAATGAGGTGGCCGATCGTGCAGCCTCCCTCGCACGTGCACTTCCTACCATTACCTCTCTTGCACTGGGCCTCAGTGATTTCACAAGGACTTTTTGGAAGCAAATCCGTCAATTGTGGCAAAAGGAACTGGTACGCTCCCTCTCTACTTCGGCACTGAGTTCTGTCTGATCTTTCAATGGCCTCTGCCCTTGGGCTCGCCATCCCAATCGCTCAGTGGATGTTGCACTGACTCGCCTCCGGGTTGGGCACTCACGACTGGTGGCTCATCTACACCGCCTTCGAATGATGGACTCTCCGTACAAACACCCTTGTTGACACCACCATTATTGTTCTTTATTACTACCACCATCACTACTACTACCATTATTATTGGCTTAAGCCGGTGGGAGACTTGGACCTGCCTCGCATGGGCCAGTAGGCCTGCTGCAGTGTTCCTTCTTTCTTATTTTCTTATGTTCTTATGTTCTTATACTGCCCGTGGTGTCCCTCACAGCGTGAGACGGTGGAACACTTCCTACTGTGGTTCCCGCCACAGTCCAAGATAACTCTTTCCATGGATTTGATGTCAAGAAGATTAATGACCCAGAATCAAACAATCACCAAGCTTACACAGGAAATGCAGGAGCTTAAAACCTCCAACGCACAGTATCTCATCAAGATCACAACTCTGGAAGAAAAACTAACCACTCTAGAACAACTAAGCAACACCCACACCCAGTCTGTAAACACCATCAACACTCTGAAAGATCAAGTCACCCAGCTGAACAAGAACATCATAGAAGAAAGATCACGAGTGGATCTACAACTTACTGATGTCATCAACAACTTCCAAGACCATAACGACCAACAACAGCTAAGTGACGCTGTTATAGTTAATAGCAAACATCTTCCACCTTCAGTCACCCAAGAGACATGCATGGACGCCACCCTACAACTCTTCAAGGACCACCTTAGCATAAACATACGTAGTGATGAACTAAAAGATTGCAAAATGATGGGCTACCAAGCAGGGAAAAAAACAGTGCTATTAAAATTCAATACCAGCTTGCAAAGAAACAACCTACTAAAAACATACATAACTATGAAATCTGATGTCTATGTGAACGAGTGCCTTACCAAAACAAGACAAAACCTCCTTTATCGTTTAAGAAAATTACGCAATGCCCAAAAAATTCATCAGTGCTTTGTGAGAGATGGTAAAATCGCAGTTAGGAAACAGCCCACTGGGAAGAGGTATTTCATTGCAACAGAACATGAACTTTAAAGATTCCTGAGTGAGGCTGGGTTAACAGAATTAGAATATTATGTAGTAAACCCACTATCCACGATTAGTGTTATGAACCATCTTTAAATTTTGTTCCCAAAATTCCAATACCCTCTTACCATTAAATTTTTACCTTTTGTTCCCCAAAATTCCAATACCCTCTTACCATTAAATTTTTACCTTATATCCAACTACCATTCTACCTCATAGTCTTAATTCTACCTCATAGTCTTAATTCTACCTCATAGTCTTAATTCTACCTCATAGTCTTAATTCTACCTCATAGTCTTAATTTGTATTTGATAACTACAAAATCCCCTTATTATTCAAGCCTTATTGCACAATTTTTATTTTATAATTATTATTGCCCCATTTTTTTATACTTCATTGCTCAATCTTATTTTATACCTTTATTTTTATTAACCTATCATTGCCAAAGATCCAAGCTTCCATACACAGCTGCAACATCATTGCCCTATCCTTACCAATTATACTTTTTAATAACCTGTGCAAAAAAAAAAATCCCATTTTACTTATTTTAATATCTACTGTATATCATTCTTTGCCCCTGTTTATTTTTTATTATACTTTTTTATAAACCTGTATTATACCTTTATTCCTATTGCAACTATTCTCTAGTGCAATTACAAGTAACAGTCTTGTGCTACAACTATCTTATTATCTATTAATATCATAGGTAATATCTAGTTCACCTAATTACATTCTAGCTTATTGAATAACCAACACCAAACTCATTGGTACTACCCAATTTTGTAATTTAAACTTAGTAGTTTATCTATATTTGTAATTTTTACTGTACTTTATTTCATTCTAGCCTAATACATAACCATTACCAAACTCATTGGTGCTACATTGTTATTAATAATTTTATCTTATTAGTTTATATCTAATTTTTTTTATTTTACTGTACTATATTTCATTCTAGCTTAATACATAACCAATACCAAACTCATTGGTGCTACATTGTTTTTGATAATTGTATTTTATTAGTTTATATCTAATTTTTTATTTCATACTAGCTTAATACATACTCAATACCAAGACCACTATGTTTATTTGTTACTATACTCTATTTGAATAATGTGCATTAGTTATATACTTACCAAAACATCCCCTTACAACAGATATCAGTACTATAACTCACCACACTATACATGATATAACAAAATCACTATTTAACCTAAATGATGAATGATCACGTCGACCCTGATCTAAACCTATTTAATCGAACACCCATTCAAAATTTACTGGAAAATAACTGCCTCTACTACACAGCATCACAAGCCCACACTGTCCTAAACACTACTAAAAGTATAACAGTTCTTAACTACAATGTACGATCCTTAAGCAAACACTATGATGACCTCCTTGCCCTCCTTGGTTCCCTAAAAACAACCTTCACATGTATTGTCCTTACTGAAACCTGGCTTAAGCAGGATACAATAGATATCTACTCGCTACCAGGATACACAGCAATACACAACTGCAGACCACATCAAGCGGGGAGGTATTGCAATCTATTACTCTAATGAAATATCCTGCTGTGACACCATCTGCTATAATGATGAATATGGAGAATATATTTTGCTAAATTTACTGCACAAAACCTTAAGACTCCCATAACCATCGGGGCCATTTACCGGATGCCTCATACAAACATCCCAAATTTTAGCGATCAACTAAAAACGCAAATAACAAACAACCAATTGAACAAACACCACCTTATCTTAGCTGGAGACTTCAACATCAACCTTGGCCAACCAGATGACCAGCCAGTAACCGATTTCATCAACAATATGAACAACACACTTCTCATACCAACAATAACCAAACCAACTAGGCTTACTGATACGAGTGCAACCATAATCGACCATATATGGACCAATATCCTAGCCCCCCTTAAATCGGGGATAATAACAGACAGCACCACAGACCACTACCCCACCTTCCTCTTAACAAACATTAGTAAACCGCCCCTAGAATACACCAAAGTTTCATTCCGACTCCATGACCAAGCTTCAATAAATAACTTCACAACAGAGCTAGACACAGTTGACTGGGCTATAGAATTCCCAAATGCCAAGGGTATCGATGAGTGGACAGACACCTTTCTTAATAAACTACATAGACTATACAACAAACATTGTCCTATAAAAATGAAACAATTATACTACTCCAGCAGATTCACTGAAACAAGAGGAGATATAAAAAAGACCTGGAAAACACTCTCACAGATTATGGGCACCCACAAACTGAAAAAAAATAGGGATATTGTCCTAACTAAACCAAACGAAACACCACTACAGCCTATTGATACAGTAAACAAGATAAATGACTTCTTCTCAACTATAGGATCAAATCTTGCCAGTAAAATTCCAGATACCAATGCCCGAGCAAGTGATTACCTAGATGGGAATTTCCCATCCTCCTTATATCTTGCACCTACAGAACCCACTGAAGTCTCCATGATAATCAAGTCACTTAAAAATAAATCAGGACATCTGTCTCAAGTTCCACCCTTAATATACAAACGAGCTGCTCATGTCCTTTCATATCCTATTTCTTTACTTTTTAACAAATCATTAGAAACTAGCACCTTCCCAACACTACTCAAAACAGCAAGGGTTACACCAATACACAAAGGTGGTGACCCTACAGACGTAAATAACTATAGGCCTATATCAAATCTACCATTGCTATCCAAAATATTCGAGAAACTTGTGCACAAGAGATTATACTCGTTTATAACAACACAAAGCATACTCAACCCCTGCCAATTTGGCTTCAGGAAAAATAAAAGCACTAACGATGCAATAGTAAAAATGATAGACCTGCTTTACACAGCACTTGAAAATAAGGAATATCCACTAGGACTTTTTATTGACATAAGGAAAACTTTTGACACAGTAAACCACGGCATCCTACTCCACAAACTTGACCACTATGGAATAAGAGGTCATGCACTAGCATACCTCAAATCCTACCTCACTAATAGGTACCAGTATGTCACTATTAAAGACACATCCTCCACGACACTACCACTAGACACCGGCGTACCGCAGGGAAGTGTCCTTGGTCCCCTGCTCTTTCTCTTATACATCAATGATCTTCCCAATGTATCACAACACCTGAAACCAATACTCTTTGCTGACGACACAACTTATGTCATCTCCCACACAAACCTTGCCACGCTTAATACCATTGTTAACGACGAATTAATAAAAATATCAACATGGATGACAGCCAATAAACTTACACTCAACACTGATAAGACCTTCTATATTATGTTTGGCAACAGAACAGATGATCCACAATTAAACATTAAGATCAACTCTACACCTATTGCTAGACATAACGAGGGCAAGTTCCTGGGCCTTCACCTTGACAGCAGCCTGAAATTCAGCACCCATATCCAACACATAACAAAGAAAGTGTCCAAAACTGTGGGGATCCTCTCTAAGATACGGTATTATGTACCACAATCAGCCCTACTCACACTATACTACTCACTCATCTATCCCTACCTCACATATGCCATTTGTGCATGGGGATCAACAGCAATTACCCACCTAAAGCCAATAATAATCCAACAAAAAGCCGCAGTAAGAATTATCACACAATCCAATGCTAGGCAGCACACCCCCCCACTCTTCAATGACCTAAACCTACTCACTGTCCAGAACATCCATACTTACTACTCTGCTATCTACATTTATAGAACCATTAATTCCAACTTTAACCCTGAGCTAAAACACTTTCTTGACAGTTGTGACAGGACCCATAGACATAATACCAGACATAAACATCTCTTTGACATTCCCCGTGTCCGACTAAATCTATACAAAAATTCAATGCGCATAAAAGGGCCTAAAATCTGGAACTCCCTGCCTGAAAACTCTAGAACTGCAGTCACAACCTCCATTTTCAAAAGCACCGTTAAAAAACATCTTATCTCACTTACGCACCCAACCGGTAGCTAACCATACGAAAACTACTTTATCTAGCACATATCCGCAGCAAAATACACTTATTGATATCTGTGATTCCCGTTAATTTGCACAGAACTAACCAAAATTCTAATACAACTGTTGCTTCATAATTTTTAAGCTAGTCATAAGTTTGCCTAAACACTCCAATATAGAAACTGTAATATGCCAATACATCACCTTTACCATTAATATATAAACTAATTGTTAAATTCTTAAATGTTTAAATTCCAGTACCTCAATTTTGTAAACCTAGTTAATCACTACAATTACCTAACCTTACTATCTGTATAATCATTGTGTCACTATAGAGTAAGACCTATCATAAGACTGCCTGAAAAGCCTAGGCATACCTAGGCATATTATTGGCCATCTTGTAATATCTACTTCATAAAATGCATAATTATAAGTACACCCCACCTTGTATATTACCAGAAATAAAGAATTTGAATTTGAATTTGAATTTGAATTTGAATTTGAATTTGACTGTTCTCCGTGCGGCCTTGCACATGTTTGTGGTGCAATCTTTAACCCTACCTCTCCTTCTTAATGGGGAGGGCTTTGATCCTCCAGACCGTCAGGAAATATTGGCCTGTACCTGCACATTCTTGCTGACTTCAGGGCGCATTAAGGACATATAATACGCAGCTATTAGTCTAACAACCTTTCACTTTGGTCGAGGTTCCTTCTCCGAGCGTTGGACGATAGGGCTCGATACGGCGTATGCTGTCAGTGGCCCTATAAAACCCCAACAACAACAACAACAACAACAACAACTGATGAAGGTTGTATCTGCTGCTGCTGCTGCACAATATTACTGACATATTACCTGCACTCTGCTACACTGACTCAACCTATACCACCCCCGGGATATTTGACATTTTGACTGAGTTACCAGCAAGGAAGGAAAGAGAGAAGAGCAGGTCAGTCGCAGCCATTATTATCCTGCACAACAAACACCCTTGTTGACACCACCATTATTGTTCTTTATTACTACCACCATCGCTACTACTACCATTATTATCCTGCACAACAAACACCCTTGTTGACACCACCATTATTGTTCTTTATTACTACCACCATCATTACTACTACCATTATTATCCTGCACAACAAACACCCTTGTTGACACCACCATTATTGTTCTTTATTACTACCACCATCAGTACTACTACCATTATTATCCTGCACAACAAACACCTTTGTTGACACCACCATTATTGTTCTTTATTACTACCACCATCACTACTACTACCATTATTATCCTGCACAACAAACACCCTTGTTGACACCACCATTATTGTTCTTTATTACTACCACCATCACTACTACTACCATTATTATCCTGCACAACAAACACCCTTGTTGACACCACCATTATTGTTCTTTATTACTACCACTATCACTACTACTACCATTATTATCCTGCACAACAAACACCCTTGTTGACACCACCATTATTGTTCTTTATTACTACCACCATCACTACTACTACCATTATTATCCTGCACAACAAACACCCTTGTTGACACCACCATTATTGTTCTTTATTACTACAACCATCACTACTACTACTACTATTACCACTTACCAATACTTACCAGCCTGATAAGAAGATCAAAAAAATTGTATTATGAGAACAGACTACATAACATAAAAGGTGATGTGAAAAAGACCTGGAAAACCCTATCTGAAATTCTATGAAATAAAAAGATATCCAAAAACAAAACTATCAAATTAAAAAAATCAGATGAACCCCTACTCTCACCAACTGAGACAGCAAACAGACTTAATGTTTTCTTCTCCACCACAGGAAAGAATCTAGCGAGTAAAATCCCAATCTCGAACACCCGTCCATCAGACTACCTTACCAACACCTACCCGAATACACTATTCTTAGCTCCAACCAACCCAATAGAAGTCTCGCTCATAATCAACTCCCTTAAAAACAAGCCAGGAGACATAAACAGCTTACCACCTTTTATGTACTAAAAAGCTTCTCAGGTACTGTCATCAATTATTGCAACACTCTTCAACAAATCCATTGAAGCCTCCACCTTCCCATCAATTCTCAAAATAGTGAGGGTCACCCCAATCCACAAAGGAGGTGATCAAGCAGACTTGAATAATTATAGACCAATATCTAACTTACCTCTGCTCTCTAAAATCTTTGAAAAATTAATTCATAGGCAGATCTATTCCTACCTCGTCTCACACAACATACTCAACCCCTGTCAGTTTGGATTCAGGACTAACAAAAGCACAAATGATGCTATTATACACATGCTAGAGCTAATATACACCGCACTTGAGAAGAAAGAAGTCCCACTGGGAATCTTTATTGATTTACGCAAAGCTTTTGATACAGTCGACCATGATTTACTGCTCACAAAATTAGCACACTATGGTATAAGAGGGCACTCACTCAACTACCTAAAGTCATACCTTAGTAACAGAAGCCAATACGTGTACACAAATGGAGCTAACTCTTCCACACAACAAATTACAGTTGGTGTCCCACAAGGAAGTGTCCTAGGACCACTCCTAGTCCTCATTTACATCAATGACCTACCGAATGCATCACAACTACTCAACCCATATTGTTTGCAGATGACACTACATATGTCCTCTCTCACCCAAACCCAGTCATACTGGCCAACACTGTTAATGCTGAATTACAGAAAATATCTACCTGGATGACGACTAATAAGCTTACTCTCAATACTGACAAGACTTATTTCATTCAGTTTGGAAACAGAGCTACAAATGTTCCACTTATAACACTCAATGGTTCACCCATCACAAGACTCACAGAGGGAAAATTCCTAGGAATCCACCTTGACAGTAGCCTTAAATTCCAAACACACATACAACAAATTTCCAAGAAAATCTCAGACAGTTGGCATACTATCAAAGATACACAACTATGTGCCTCAATCAGGTCTCCTTGCACTGTATCATTCACTCATCTACCCTTATCTCATCTATGGAATTTGTGCATGGGGATCAACAATATTAAATCACCTTAGACCGCTCATAACCCAGCAAAAGGCTGCAGTCAGAATGATAACAAATTCCTGCTCTAGACAGCATAATCCACCAATATTCAAATGCCTAAAACTACTCACCATAAAGAACATTCACACTTATTCTTGTGCCTACTACATATGTACATAGAACTCTACACTCTAATATAAACCCTCCGCTCAAAATTCTCCTCACCAACTTTAACCCTTTCAGGGTCCGTGCTGTAGTTCTACGGCTTTGAGTTCAGGGTCCAAACCATAGTTCTACGTCATGAGCTCAGCTCACTCAGATAAGCTTTGATCGGTAAATTTGGGCCTAGATATGAGAGAATACATCTATGTGGTAAGTGTGCACCACATAAAACAAATCCTGCAGCACACAGTGCATAATGATAGAAAAAAAACTGAAACCTTAATTTTCTATTAAAACAGCGACTTTGCAGTGTTTTTTCGTACACTTTTTATAGTTGTATTTGCGATTTCTTTGTCTCATTTGATAGAATGGAAGATATATTACAGATATAGAGATGATTTTGATTGGTTTTAGTACTGGAAATGGCAGGAAACTGAGCTCAAAATAGCAGAAATGTTAAATTTTGGCCGATGTTCAGGAGTAAACAAATGACCTCACACGTCTAATACGTGCCAGCTGGTAGGTCTAATATACGTTCACAAATGTGGTGATATTATTTGTACAATTATTACATTATTGCATAAAAGTAAATCTTCCATTTTTTGGTTTGAATAAAAATTCATTATGTGAATAAAAAATCTAAATGGAATTCATTTGTAAAATCTGAAAACATAACTAATGAACAGAGGAAATGTTAGTTTAGTGCCAGGAATGCCTGCATTGTTTATTTTGCACCCTATTTTGAAATTGGAATATTTTGAACTTTGAGTTAAATTGGCTAAATTTCCAATTTCCAATCACCTTATTTTGTAGTTGAAACAAATGACTTGGCAATTTCTTGTGCTCATTCGATAGAATAGAAGTAATACTAGTGAAATAGCTAAGAATTTGGTCGACTGGAATAATGTAATTGGCCTAAAATGGGAGTCAAAGTCGGCAAAATCGCCGATGTGTAAATATCGCTGACACATCAAAATTTGCGAGAGCATAATTTCGTCAATTTTCAATCAAATTTCGTACTTTTTGTTTTATTACCTTCAGAAAAAGATTCTCTACTATTTCATAAGAAAAAATAAGATTTTTTTTTTTTAAATTCTTGGCCTTGGACCTTGAAAGGGTTAACAGGACCCATGACCATAACACAAGAGACAAATCACTTTTTGATATACCCCATGTCCATATCACCCTGTGTAAAAATTCTATGCACATAAAGGGCCCCAAAATCTGGAATTCATTACCAGTAAATACTAAAATAATCTGGTCTGTACATCAATTTAAGACTCTTCTCAAGACTACATACTCACCCTTAACTAAATACTCATACTGTAAACTACTTTCACCAATGCTCAGTGTTATTTTCCTATAATATAATTTCAATATTTACTATTGATGTAACCATCCTACAAAACACATGTCACAATGTAATATCCCCAGATTGTAATTTGAGTAAATTTATTAACTGTTATAAGCTAATGTTTAACTAAAGAAACTCAATCAATTTCTCTAGTATTGAGTAGTCTATAAGCCATTAGATTAATCTGCCCATAATGTCATGGCATGATAGTGGCTCTCTTTGCACTTCAGTTCATGATTGTAATTACAAAATCTCGATGTAAACTTGCAATGAAATAAAAATATACAGTGGTACCTCGGTTAACGATATTTTTTCGTTCCAGAATGCTGTTCAAGTGCCATTACCAAACGAATTTATTCCCATAAGGAATATGTAAAATAGACTAGTCCTTTTAGACCCCCAAAAATACACTTACAAAAGCATTTAAAAAAATAAACTTACATAAAAGGCCGAGTTTGGGGACCATCGTTAACTGAGGTACCACTGTATTATTATTTTTATTATTATTACCCTGCACAACAAACACCCTTGTTGACACCACCATTATTGTTCTTTATTACTACCACCATCACTACTAGTATTACTACCACCATCACTACTAGTATAACTACCACCATCACTACTAGTATAACTACCACCATCACAACTAATATGACTACCACCATCACTACTAGTATGACTACCACCATCACTACTAGTATGACTACCACCATCATTACTAGTATAAGTACCACCATCACTACTAGTAAAACTACCATCATCATTACTAGTATAACTACCACCATCACTACAACACTACTAGTTTAAGGTAACTAACAATACCCACACACACTTATCTTCACTACACATTATTTATCCTAATGTGGCTTGTTTGGTAGCACAGGTTGAGTGTTCATGGTTCGATCCCTGGTACAAGTAGAAACATTTTAAGACATGCTGTCCTTGTTCACCTAGCAGTAAGTAGGTACCTGGGTGTTTGTTATCTTACACCTGCTGTCACTGTTCAATAATCAGTCAATAATCAATACTATCTTTGAAAATTAGACACATATGCAACACTTGGGTATCTTTATTGAGTGTTGCATATGTGTCTAATTTACCAACTCGTCGGTTCTCTGAACCATTCATTTACAATCAATATCTTTATTTCTACAAGTACGTGTACAAGGTATACAGGCCTAGCTGAAATCAATAACAAAGTACTATATAGAAGCCACTTGTTATGCAGAGCATTTCGGGCAAATTAGGTCAGTTTTGTCCCAGGATGCGACCCACACCAGTCCACTAACACCTAGGTACCCATTTTACTGATGGGGAACATAGACAACCAGTGTGAAGAAACATGCCCAATGTTTCTACCTTCACCGGGAATCAAACCCAGACCTTCACTGTGTGAAGCGAGAGCTTTATTCACCAGGCCACGGGGCACCGTTCACTTAGCAGTAAGTAGGTACCTGGGTGTTAGTTGACTGGTCTGGGTCGCCTTCTGTGGTACAAGATTGAAATACATACCACAATGGAAATAAAGAGTCCTCAATGATGCACTGAATTTTTTGGGTCATCCTAGGTGGTTAACCCTCCCTACCCTGGGTTATCCTGGGTGGCCAACCCTCCCTACCCTGGGTTATCCTGGGTGGCCAACCCTCCTTACCCTGGGTTATCTTGGGTGGTCAACCCTCCCTACCCTGGGTTATCCTAGGTGGCCAACCCTCCCTACCCTGGGTTATCCTGAGTGACTAACACTCCCTACCCTGGGTGGCAAACCCTCCCTACCATGGGTTATCCAGGGTGGCTAACCTCCCTAGTGCGTAGTGGTGATAGTCCTGCGTGACTGTAGTTTTCGAGGACTATTGGCAGGATATTTTTGTGATAGAAGCATAGAACTGTGCCTGTGAGCATATAAAGTAAATCTCAGTGGATCAGGGCTTGATCAACCAGGCTGTTACTGTTGGCCGCATGTAAACTGATGTACAAATCACAGCCTGGCTGGTCGGGAACTGACTTTAGGTGCCTGTCCAGCGCCTTCTTGAAGACAGCCAGGGGTCTGTTTTTAAGTCCCCTTATGTATGATGGGAGGCAATTGAACAGGCTTGGGCCCCGTCATCACTATCAGTTGCTGGGGATGAGTCCCATGATCTCCCATGTCCTTTGGAATAGCAAAAGGAACACTACCTGACCATGTGCATTGCTGTATAAATTGATCCTTCACTGGTGAATAATTATTGTCATTATCATTTGACCTGTCATCATTTGCTAGGAAATCAAACTCCACATTACTTTCATCATTACTGCTTGCATCTGTGACCAACCCACTGGGGAATATTAGCTTTCATATACAGTGGACCCCCGAGTTTCGTAAAAACTTCACTCCTGAAGTCTGCTCAAGTGCCATTACCGAACGAATTTACTCCCTTAACGAAAAATTTCACGTAGGTTAGTCTATTTCAGACCCCCAAAAATACACTTCCACAAGAACTTACTAAATTATACTTACATAATTGCACGATTTCTGGGGTATTCGTTAACCGAGGGTCCACTGTATAGCATGAACATGTTGTGGATGTACTGAGCCTTGAGGTGGATGGTTGTGGATCATCAGGGCTTTCAGCACTATTTGCGACATTTTGTTTGTCACTTTCAGTCACCTGATCCTTGAAAATAAAGAACTCATCTTCACACTCAATATCTTCACAGTTGGACCTGTCACTGGGGTGTGTGTAATTTTCTGACAGTGCTGTGGCAGTGCACATGATGGACAATGCTTAATTAAGATGGTGTTTCCATGATGAATTGAGGCTACAACGATTTTTTGTATTCTACACACACTGACCACGCAAACCCGCTTTCCCATGTCTAGGCCTCCCAGGCCTCGTTCCAAATTTGAGAATCTATATGCAGGGGTGAATGCCCAATCTTTGTACAATCTGTGCAATGCCCATTGTCTCAATTATTTTGTCCTCTTCCACGACCTTCATGATCCTGCCACATATAGGATGGTAACAGGTATTTAATAAGGCTAATTTGTTTAATTGTCACCCCTGTTTATTTCACCCCTTTCCTGTCCATATTCACTATTTGCTTCACCCTGCATTTTACCTTTTCTCTCTCTTCATGGGAAATTCTTATGATTAATATTTGCTCTTCCCTGCTTCCATGTGTTGACTTGCCTGCTATAACTTGATGCTTGCTGTTTAATGAACATTTTTATTTTCATACTATTGCAGTGGATACTCATGATCCAAAATCCTCTGATGGTGTTGATTATGCAGCAGTTTTTCCTGGGAAAATAATCTAGGGTCCTTTACTAGAACTGGCCACTGTTTTCATAGCAGAGTTATATGTAATTTAATAATAATAATAATAATCTTTATTTCTACAAGTACAGTGGACCCCCGAGTAACGAGCATAATTCATTCCAGAAGCCTGCTCAAGTGCCATTACCGAACGAATTTTCTCCCTTAAGGAATAATGTCAAGTAGGTTAGTCCATTTCAGACCCCCAAAAATACACTTACAAAAGCACTTACAATATTATATACTTACATACGTACTTGTACGATTTCCGAGGTGCTCGTAACTCGGGGGTCCACTGTACATGTACAACATATAGGGGTAACTGACATCAATGACATACTGTTATGCAGAGCATTTCAGGCAAATTAGCAATTTTGCCTCCAGGATGTGACCCATACGAGTCGACTAACATCCAGGTACAGTGGTATCTCGAGTTACGATATTTTTTCGTTCGAGAATGCTGTTCAAGTGCCATTACCAAACGAATTTATCCCCATAAGGAATAATGTAAAATAGACTAGTCCTTTTACACCCCCAAAAATATACTTACAAAAGCATTTAAAAAAATAAACTTACATAAAAGGGCGATTTTGGGGACCATCGTAACTCGAGGTATCACTGTACCTATTTTACTGACAGGTGAACTGGGACATCAGGTGTTTTAAGGAAACACGTCCTAGTGTTTCCACCTATACCAGGGATTGAACCACGGACACTCAGTGTGTGAAGTGAGAGCATTGCCTACTAGGCCATGTGACATCTTTCTCACTGCTATCATAGTCTTATCCTTTGTACTAGTTGTTTTGGAGTCCCATGATTTATATGTAATTTTGGTTATGCTGCATTTCTGGTAAATACAAAGATGTAATTTTTTGCTGGGTCCCTGGACACTTTGATGCTAGGAGCAATGAACAAGCAGACTCAGCAGCTCGGTCATCTGTACATGACCTTGCAATTTCTCATAGGCTGTCTCTTTCTCGCACAATTTTTTTAGTGATCTCTCAACGCAAGCGGGAGAGATACATTTTTATATACACTTGGAAAATCCTAGAGGGATTAGTACCAAACTTGCACACGAGAGTCACTCCCTACGAAAGCAAAAGACTCGACAGACGATGTAACATCCCCCCAATGAAAAGCAGGGGTGCCACTAGCACGTTGAGAGACAACACAATAAGTGTCAGGGGCCAAGACTGTTCAACTGCCTCCCAGCAAACATAAGGGGGATTACCAATAGACCCCTGGCTGTCTTCAAGCGGGCACTGGACAGGCACCTAAAGTCGGTGCCTGACCAACCAGGCTGTGGTTCGTACGTTGGACTGCGTGCGTCCAGCAGTAACAGCCTGGTTGATCAGGCTCTGATCCAACATGAGGCCTGGTCACAGACCGGGCCGCAGGGGCATTGACCCCTGGAACTCTCTCCAGGTAAACTCCAGGTAATCTCTACAACCATTTGCAGCAATGTTGGTCTGAGTTGAACCACAACAAATTGTTTTCTGTCAAACCTTGTTTAGGATTCTGGCCAACTTCTTTCCACTGTTGTTACATTTGGGAGACTACATTCTTTTACATATCAGTCACATACACCTCACTCATGGATACCTCATGGAAAAAATCTCTAGCATCATTCTGTGAGGATTGTCACTTTACAATATCTTAATAGATTGCCTTGTCTATCAGTGGGTACACACAATTCACTTCTGATGTCCCCACCTCCTCAACACATTCTGGCCTCCTTACTGAAAGTCCCATCTTTGACTCAAAACTTTCTCTTTGACTTTTTAACCCTTTGACTGTCGGAGGCCCCATTCTGAAACTGTCATTCTATGTCGGAAAATTTTGGAAAAAAAAAAAAATTATTTTATCTTATGAAATGATAGAGAATATTTTCCCGATGGTAATGACACCAAAAGTATGAAATTTGATTGAAAACTTACGGAATTACGCTCTCGCAAAGTTAGCGATGTCAGTGATATATACGCATCAGCGATTTTGCCGAATTTGAGCCCTATTTTCGGCCAATTCCATTGGGACAGTCGACCAAACTCATAGCTATTTCTTTAGAACTCCATTTGTTCTATCGATTGAGTACAAGAAATCACCAATTTACCGATTTCAACTACCCAATAAAGTGGTCAGAAAATGGCAATTTTGCCAATTTCATGCAAAATAAAAAAGATGTCAATTTCAAAATAGCGTCCAGAATAAACAATGCAGACATCCCTAGCACTAAAATAAGATGTTATCTGTGTATTAGTCACGTCTTTAGGCCCCTCTTACATTACTCTTGCTTTCTATTTTGATTTTTTTATTCACACAAAAAATAGAAGATTTATTGTTATGCAGACTATTGCATTATTGTAAAAATTGTATAAATAATATCTGTGCACTTGTGAAAGAATATTAGACTCACCAGTTGATGTGTATTGGACGTGTAGTGTGATTTGTTTACTTTTGAACATTGGCAAAAATCGAACATTTCCGCTACTTTGAGCTCAATTTCAAGATCGTTTACATCATGAAACTAATCAAAACCATCTCTATTCCTGTAATATGTTTTCCATTCTATCAAATGAGACCATGGAAAAGAGAATACACCCATAAATACTATACGAAAATACACCTCAAAGTCGGCGTTTTAATCCAAAAATACGGTCGGAGTTTTTTTTTCTCATTATGTACTGCTTGCTGCAGGATTTTTTTTATACTGCGCACACTGACCACACAGACCCATTCTCTCACATGTGGGCCTACCAGCTTTCTCCTGCTTGATTTGAGGCAGCTAGAATTTAGGCGTATAAATACGTCCGAAACATTGGCTCGTAAGACGTATATATACGTCCGAAACAGTCAAAGGGTTAACAAAAACTAACCTATGTATATTTTACTCTTGCACTCTTCCCTATCTTAGCACACTCCTGTCCCTCACTCTCTCCTATCCTTTGCACATTCCTCATACCCTTACCTGGAGTCTATCTGGAGGACATTCCGAGGATCAATGTCCCCGCGGCCCAGTCTATGACCAGGCTTCCCGGTGGATGAGGGCCTGATCAACGAGGCTGTTACAGCTGTTACAGTCCTGCTGATCTGGCACTGACTTTAGGTATCTTTCCAGCTCCCTCTTGAAGACAACCAGGGGTCTACTGGTAATGCCCCTTATGGCTGGTGGGAGGCTGTTGAACAGTCTTGGGCCTCAGACACTTATTGTGTTTTCTCTTAGTGTACCAGTGGCACCCCTACTTTTCACTGGGGGTACGTTGCACCGTCTGCCAAGTACTGTGTGCTGCACGTAGTCCAACGTACGAACCACAACCCGGCTGATCTGGCACTGACTGTAGGTATCTGTCCAGCTCCCTCTTGAAGGAAACCAGAGGTCTACTGGTAATGCCCCTTATGTCTGGTGGGAGGCTGTTGAACAGTCTTGGGCCCCGGACACTTATTGTGTTTACTTTTGCTTTCATATGGAGTGATTTCTGAATGCATATTAGGGACCAGTCCCTCCAGAATCTTCCAGGTGTAGATTATGATATAGTATCTCTCTCGCCTGTGCTCCAGTGAATATAAGTCTAGTGCTTCCAGGCATTCCCAGAAGTTAAGGTGTTTGATGGAACTTATATGTGCAGTAAAGGTTCTCTGTACATTCTCTAGATCTGCAATTTCACCTGCCTTGAATGGGGATGTTAATGTACAGCAGTATTCTAGCCTAGAGAGAACAAGTGATTTAAAAAGGATCATCAATGGCTTAGCATCTCTTGTCTTGAATGTTTTCATTATCCATCCTATCAGTTTCCTCGCAGATGTGATAGTGGCATTGTTGTGGTCCTTGAAGGTGAGGTCTTTGGACATTACCACACCCAGGTCCTTCACATTACTTTTCTGCTCTATTGTGTGATTAGAGTTTGTAGTATACTCAGTCCTAGCTATTATTTCCTCCAGTTTTCCATAATGGAGTAGTTGGAATTTGTCTTCGTTGAACATCATATTGTTCTCTGTTGCCCATTGGAAAACTTGGTTTATAGTACAGTGGACCCTCGCTATTCGAACACTCCAAAGCTCACCCTTTTATGTAAGTTTATTATTGTAAGTGCTTTTATAAGTGTATTTTTGGGGGTCTGAAATGGACTAATCTAATTTACATCATTCCTTATGGGAATAAATTTGTTTGGTAACAGCACTTGAACAGCATTCTGAAATGAGGGTGAGTTTTGGAGTGTTCGAATAGCGAGGGTCCACTGTATCTTCTTGGAGATTTGCCGTGTCCTCAATGGATGACACACTCATGCAGATCCTAGTATCATCTGCAAAGGATAATACAGTGCTATGGTTTACATCTCTGTCTGTGTCTGATATGAGAATGAGGAACAGGATAGGTGCGAGTATTGTGCCTTGTGGGACAGAGCTCTTCACTATGGCAGCATCCGATTTAACTCTGTTTACCACTACTCTTTGTGTTCGATTGGTTAGGAAGTTGAAGATCCATCTGCCTACTTTGCCAGTTATCCCTTTAGCACGCATTTTGTGTGCTATTACACCATGATCGCACTTGTCAAAGGCTTTTGCAAAATCTGTGTATACTACATCTGCATTCTGCTTGTTTTCCAGAGCATCTAAGACCATATCATAGTGGTCTAGCAGTTGCGAGAGGCAGAAGCGACCTGCTCTGAAACCATGTTGCCCTGGGTTGTGCAATTTTTGGGATTCCAGGTGGTTTGCTATCCTGCTTCTTAGAACTCTTTCAAAGATTTTTATGATATGGGACGTTAAAGCTATTGGTCTATAGTTCTTAGCTACTGCTTTACTGTCACCTTTATGGAGTGGGGCTATATCCGTTGTTTTTAGTGACTGTGGAATCTCGCCTGTGTCTAAGCTCCTTCTCCATAGCATACTTAGGGCCCGTGAGAGGGGTTTCTTGCAGTTCTTAATGAACACAGAGTTCCATGAGTCTGGGCCTGGAGCTGAGTGCATGGGCATGTTGTCGATTGCTTTCTCAAAGTCTAGAAGAGTTAGGGTTATGTCAGAAATTTGGCATATATTGGCAGGGTTTTGAGGCTCATTCATGAAAAAATTGTTTGGATTGTTTATCTTTGGACTGATAAGTGGCTCGCTGAAAACAGTCATATTGAGATTTCAATTTCTCACTCATTTCTTTGTTGTCATCTGTGTAAGATCCATCTTGTCTGAGCAGGGGCCCTATACTAGAAGTGGTTTTTGCTTTGCTTTTGGCATATGAAAAGAAATATTTTGAATTTCTTTCAATTTCACTAATCGTTTTTAGCTCCTCTTGACTATCCTGGATCCTGTATGAGTTCTTTAACCCTTAAACTGTCCACACGTAAATATACGTTCACTCGCGTAGCTGACCGAGTATTTTGAGAAAAAAATAAATTGTTCGTTTTCTTTAAAATGAAGAGTGCATTTTGTTTGTCATTCCCACATTTTGTAATACTACACACACTGAGTGCACAGACCCATTCTCTAATCACTAGGCAACTCAGGCTTATCGTGGCAAGGTTAAAAGCATTTGAAAAAAAATGTAGATCTACGTTCGGTCAGCTACGCGAGTGAACGTATATCTACGTGTGGACAGTTTAAGGGTTAACTTTAGGTCAATATTTTCCACTTCCCTGGTTAGCGCTTCCTTCTGTGAATCAGATAGTCCGCACACATCCCTTTGTTGTGCTGTATTACACTTTCAGTTTTGGTGCTGTCTTTGATTATATTATTTTTATCATGGGTAATCCAAGATAGCTGTGGTACACTCTTCTGTCTTATGTGTACTGAACAATAAAGTACATAAGTCTACCTGCATCCAAAATTTAACAGGAACTCAAAAACATTTCATATTAAGTAAAAGTCAAGCTTTGTTAAAGTCTTCTTTTTTTTTCAGGTCACCAGAAGAGTTACTGCAGCAGTGCTGAGACCCAGTGACACTAAGCTTATGCATGTGGCACCATCATCAGAAGAATTACTGCAGCAGTGCTGAGACCCAGTGACACTAAGCTTATGCATGTGGCACCATCATCAGAAGAATTACTGTAGCAGTGCTGAGACCCAGTGACACTAAGCTTATGCATGTGGCACCATCATCAGAAGAGTTACTGTAGCAGTGTCAAGATCTTATGTTGTTAAGGTTATGACAGTAATACTACAAATTAAAAAAGTGTCAGCATTTAGTATCATAAGGTTTACCACATTATCAGAAATAAATGTTAAGTGTCATCATTACTTAATATCTTGAAACACACTGCACAACATTCTAGCTTCTACATGGTCTCAACATTCTAGCTTCTACATGGTCTCAACATTCTAGCTTCTACATGGTCTCAACATTCTAGCTTCTACATGGTCTCAGCATCCTAGCTTCTACATGGTCTCAACATTCTAGCTTCTACATGGTCTCAACATTCTAGCTTCTACATGGTCTCACCATTCTAGCTTCTACATGGTCTCAACATTCTAGCTTCTACATGGTCTCAACATCCTAGCTTCTACATGGTCTCAACATCCTAGCTTCTACATGGTCTCAGCATCCTAGCTTCTACATGGTCTCAGCATCCTAGCTTCTACATGGTCTCAGCATCCTAGCTTCTACATGGTCTCAACATCCTAGCTTCTACATGGTCTCAGCATCCTAGCTTCTACATGGTCTCAACATCCTAGCTTCTACATGGTCTCAACATCCTAGCTTCTACATGGTCTCAGCATCCTAGCTTCTACATGGTCTCAGCATCCTAGCTTCTACATGGTCTCAGCATCCTAGCTTCTACATGGTCTCAACATCCTAGCTTCTACATGGTCTCAGCATCCTAGCTTCTACATGGTCTCAACATCCTAGCTTCTACATGGTCTCAACATCCTAGCTTCTACATGGTCTCAACATCCTAGCTTCTACATGGTCTCACCATTCTAGCTTCTACATGGTCTCAGCATCCTAGCTTCTACATGGTCTCAACATCCTAGCTTCTACATGGTCTCAGCATCCTAGCTTCTACATGGTCTCAGCATCCTAGCTTCTACATGGTCTCAACATCCTAGCTTCTAAATGGTCTCAGCATCCTAGCTTCTACATGGTCTCAGCATCCTAGCTTCTACATGGTCTCAACATCCTAGCTTCTACATGGTCTCAACATCCTAGCTTCTACATGGTCTCAACATCCTGGCTCCTACATGGTCTCAACATCCTGGCTCCTACATGGTCTCAACATCCTGACTCCTACATGCAGATTCAGTATCTTGTTACTACATGTCTATGGATGTAATTTCATTAATGTAAATAGTGTTGTGCAAGATAGTCATCCATTACAGCATTAGCTTATTCCTCTGATGGGCTGTGCAGGTATTATCTGCATCTAGGATGACCTATAATTCATCCTGGTTAATTTGAAATTCTTATTTTTAATAATTTTTTTTTTAAGATTTTGAATTATAATGCAGTGTAAAAATATTAATAATATTAAATATTTTATATTCAAAAGATGTTAGAGACAACACATTAGTGTCCTGTTTTCCAAAAATCATGTTCATTAATTACATCTATTGTAACACTTCGAAGTTCATACATTATAGATGGGTTTTCAGTGTTCATAGGTATTTAAAAACAATAATCTATGACATATCCCATAAAAGATTAATATAATGGTGAGCCAACTTTAGGTTCCAGATTGTATAACAACTTTAAACAACTATCATATATAATAATATGGACTTCATACAGAAGGAAAACCACATCAGTGTTCAGCGTGCCTAAAGAACTTTACACAAAAGTCTAGTTGAATGGAACATTCAGGCATTTATTTAGAAAATAAATTGAAATGATAAAATTGTTTACTGTGTTCAGAATCATTTTATAAAATATGTTTTCAAATGCATTTGGAAAATCAAATGAGGGAGAAATTATAGTATGGTTGTTCAGAATGTAAAAAACCATCTGTCTTTTTACAAATGAGTAGTGGAATACAACATTAAGAAATCCAGAAGAAAATCTCTGCTAGTGTATAGTGTGTCTAAAAGACTTTTCGACTAAATTAAGCTCTACTATGACATAGGATGGGCTATACCAGTGTCTGGTGTGTCACTTTCCACATAAAACAATTTTATCAAGACATCACAATTCATGCAGAAGGAAAGTGTTATCAGTGTGTCACACATGTTTCAGATAAATCAGTTCCTGTATGACACATGATTATTCACTAGTGATGTGTTCACTTTATAGCACTTCACATGCAAAAAATTTTTTGATCAGCACCCTTCAAATTCACTAGAGAAAACCACATCATTGTTTACATTGTCCAGAACACTATAAGTAAAGCAAAGTCAAAGAAGCACTTTGTGAAACATGTATGAGAAAATTTAGTGTTCAGTATTTCTTAAAATATTTTTCAGTGTAACCAATTCTAGTGTGACTTGAGAGGTCATAAAAGAAACCACACGAGTGTTCAGTGTGTGTAAAAGGCTTCTAGATATATTTAACAAGTCAGAATGAAATGTTAAATACCATTAGAAGAAAAGCCATATCAGTGTTCAGTTTGCCTAAAGGGACTTGGCAGATAACACAAGTCTGATACAGTGCACAATAATTCTTAGAAAAAATATCAGTGTTCGTTGTTTTTGAAACCTTTTCACAGAAAGCACAACTAGAAAGTCACTTGCAAGTTCATTCACAAAGAAAATATAAATGTTCAGCATGTGTAAAAGGCTTCTTCGATAATGCAAGTCTTGTGTGGCACGAGAGAAGTCATATAGAGAAAGCCATTTCATTATTCAGTTTGAAAGGCTTGTTAGATAATACAAATCCAATAAAACACATATTAACTCATTCACCAGGTAGACCACATCAGTGGTTAGTGTGTCTAAAGGACTTTACTGATCAATCTGGTCTTGACCAACATTGTCTAGAAGATTTTGAAGATAAATCAACTCCAGATCAATATCCTACTGTTCATACAGAAGTAAAATCTGAAGGGAGTTCAGTGCTCATCTCAGAACTGGTGAGGGGCTTTTGATTTAGAGAATTAGACTTTGTTCTACTCTTCCTTGGATTGAACCTGAATGCCTCCCAATTGCTGAGGGGCTGTATGACCACTACGGGTCTAGTGCTTTCCCATAGACAACCCTGAGGAGAGGTCAGTGTGTGTGTGTGTTGGAGATTTTATAGTTAAAGAGTTACAGTTTTTACAGAAAGTCTTTTCTGATAAAAAAAAAAATCATACAAGTTAAAGCTCATATTGATAATATATGTGGAGTCAGTGGGTCAGAAGAAAGAGTTTACAGATTAAAAAAAAAATTGTCACAACTTGTTAAAGTTCATAGAGAAGATATGAGAGGGGAGTTAAGTGTGTGTAGAGGATTTTAATTGTGAAAGTAGAACACATAGAAGGTCATACAGAAGAGAAACCTGAGGAGAGTTTAATGTGTGTAGATTTTACAAATAAACAGGAACACATGGCAAGTCATACAGAAGATGTAAATCAGTGTTCATTTTGTCAAAAAGTGTTTACTAAAAAATCTGTTTTAGAAAAGCACTTAAAAAGCCATGAAGGTGGAAGACCATATAGTTGTCCAGTGTGTTTAAAAAGCTTCTTAACTAAAGCATGTGTTATACGACACATGAGAATCCATACAGGAGAAAAGCCATTTCAATGTACAGTGTGTCTAAAACACTTTGCAGATAAAGCGATATTAGTGCGACACATGAGAATTCACACTGGAGAAAAACCATACAAGTGTTCATTGTGTTTGAAAGACTTTGCCGAAAATTCATATTTAAAATATCATATGAAATGTCACACAGGAGAGAACACACAGAAATCACACAAATGTTTAGTGTGTTCTAAAAGAATTTCGGTTAAACATTTAGAACAGCACTTGAAAATTCATTTAGGAGATAAATTATTTAACTGCTCACTGTGTCCAAAAGGCTTTGCAAGTAAAGCGAGTCTAAACCAACACATCAGAATTCACACAGGAGAGAAAACACACCAGTGCTCAGTATGTTCCAAATTTTTTTCAAAAAAATCGCACCTAAATCGACACTACAAAATTCATACAGGAGAGAAACCATATCAGTGTTCTGTATGTTCAACACAATTTATCCAAAAAGTACAGCTAGAACAACACTGGAGGGTTCATACAGGAGAGAAACCATGCAACTGTTCAGTCTGTATGAGAGACTTTAGATTTAAGGCAAGTTTAAAGATACACATGAGAGTTCATACAGGAGAGGAATTATATGGGTGTTCATTATGTTCACAGAAATTTTTACAAAAATCACATCAAAAAAGACACTTAGGCATGCATAAAAAAGTTACACTATATAACTGTTCAGTGTGCCTAAGAGGTTTCTCAGGCAGAGCAAGTCTAAACCAACACATGAAACTCCATACAGAATGTAAATCATTTCAGTGTTCAGTGTGTCTAGAAGATTTTAAAGATGAATTGGCTATAAAACATCACATCACAGTTCATACAGAAAAGAAATCTGAGGTTAGTTCAATTTGTGTAGGAGATTTTACAAGTACTATAGATTATTATAGTACAGCTCATACAGAAGATAATCCTGAGGAGAGTTCATTGAGTGTAAGAGATTTTATAGGTAAAGAGGAAGATGGTACAGCTCACAAGGAAGAGAAATCTGAGAAGAGTTCAGTGTGGGTAGGAGATTTTACAGTTAAAGAGGAAGATGTTACAATTAATACAGAAGTGAAATCTGAGGAGAGTTCATTGTGGATAGAAGCTTTTACAATTAAAGAGGAAGATGTTACAATTAATACAGAAGTGAAATCTGAGGAGAGTTCATTGTGGATAGAAGATTTTACAATTAAAGAGGAAGATGTTACAATTAATACAGAAGTGAAATCTGAGGAGAGTTCATTGTGGATAGAAGATTTTACAATTAAAGAGAAAGATGTTACAATTGATACAGAAGAGAACTCTGAAGAGAGTTTAGTGAGGGTAGAAGATTTTGTACTTAAAGAGGAAGATGTTGCAGTTAATGTAGTAGAGAAATCTGAGGAGAATTCATTGAGGGTAGAACATTTTAAAGGTAAAGAGGAACATCTGAAAGTTCCTACAGAAGAGTCATTAATTGATGAAGCAATTTTAGAAAAGCAAAAGAAAATTTATAAAAATGAGAGACCACATAGATGTGCAGTGTGTTTAAAAGGCTTCTTAAGTAAAGCGTATGTAATACGACATATGAGAATTCATACAGGAGAAAAACCATTTCAATGTTCAGTGTGTCTGAAAAACTTTGCAGATAAAGCGGGTGTAATACGACACATGAGAATTCATACAGGAGAAAAACCATTTCAGTGTTCCGTGTGTTTAAAAGGCTATACACAGAAGTCACATCTGAAAAGCCACATGAAAGTTCATCCAAGAGAGAACATAGAAAACTTGCACAAATGTTTAGTGTGCTCCAAAAAAATTTCTCTAGAAGAATTAGAACAGCATTTAAGAGTTCATTTAGGAGAAAAATTATATAACTGTTCATTGTGTAAAAAAGGTTTTACAAATAATTCTAGTCTTACAAGACATAAAAAAGTTCACACAGGAGAGAAATTACATCAGTGTTCAGTGTGTTTTAAATTATTTTCAAGAAACTCTCATCTTCAACAACATTACAAGATTCATACAGGAGAGAAACCATATGAGTGTTCTTTTTGTTCAAAACAATTTATACAAAAAGTACAGCTAGAAAAACACCGGAGAACTCATACAGGAGAGAAACCATATAACTGTTTAGTTTGTCTGAAAGACTTTAGATTCAAGGCAAGTCTTAAAAAACACATGAGAGTTCATTCAAGAGAGGAATTACATTAATGTTCAGTGTGTTCATAGTTTTTTACAAAATTTGCATCTATAGCAGCATCCCACAGCATCCTTCAATGTTCATAAACAAGTTGCACCATATAACTGCTGAGTGTGTACAAAAAGTTTCTCTAGTAAAGAAAGTATGAGTCAACACAGAATTCATGCGGAAGAAAAATTTAATACTATTCAACATATGTAAAGTTTTGTTCATATTAAATATTGCAGATAAAACCATTGTTTAGGTAATATAATCAGGTAGTCATTATAGAGCCTATAAAAGACAGTAATCTGACAGTGGTATGTTTTATATATACAGTGGACCCCCGGCTAACAAACAAAATTCATTCCAGAAGCCTGCTCAAGTGCCATTACCGAATGAATTTACTTCCTTAAGAAATAATGTCACGTAGGTTAGTCTATTTCAGACCCCCAAAAATATACTTCCACAAGCACTTACAATATTATACTTACATAATTGTACGATTTCCGGGGTGTTCATTAGCCAGGGGTCCACTGTACAGTGGACCCTCGGTTTTCGTCGCTAATTCTTTCCAGAATGCTGTTCGAGTGCTGTTACCGAACGAATTTGCTCCCATAAGGACGAATGTAAATTAGATTAATCGTTTCAGACCCCCAAAAATACACTTACAAAAGCACTTACAAAATACACTTACATAATTGTCCGAGTTGGGAGCTGTACGAAAACCGAGGGTCCACTGTATATACTATATACAGTGGAACCTCGAGTTTTGGCTGCCCCAAGTTTGTCACTTTTTTCGCCTAAATTTTGTTTTGAGTTTCGAACAGTACGTTGAGTTTCGGCCGCTGTACGACACCTGTCTGCCTGCCCACGCCTGCCCGCACCCACACAAAGCATCCCACGCATGCGTTGTGAGGCAGTTTGGCTTTGTTTCTTTGTTTTTTGTGCTTGTTGATTGAGTGCGACTGCTACATAATTAACCATGGGCCCAAAGAAACTTCCTAGTGCCAGCCCTTTGGTAAAGAAAGTGAGAAACACGATAGAATACAAGAAAGAAATTGTAGCAAGGTACCAAAGCAGAAGAGGAAGAGAGAGGGGAGAATGTGTCTTCTTCAGTGATTCTGCGATATGTACGATACTAAAGCAGCAGGAGTCGATGAAGGCTATAGCGCCAGCAAGCGATAAAGTGTAGCAAGTAAGTTAAACGATTAAGCGATAGAAAAAGGACGACACAAAACTTAACTCCTCCAATGTTATTGGAGGTATATAGGGCCACTGACAACACCGCCGCTGCCACCACCAATATACGGCTTATGCTGCCAGTGGCCCTGATAACCCAACAACAACACCACCACCATATGCCAACAAGAGTCTTCAATAGAGATACGTAAATGTGATTTTAAATCATTATTTAAATGTTTATTTATCTATTTCATTAGTCATTTAACTACTATATGTATTTATAATTGTTTTGTGTTTGTAAAACTTTAGTTATTCTTTAAAAAAATGCATTTTTTTTTTAAATATTTTTGGATGTCTGGAACGGATTAATTGTATTTACATTATTTTTTATGAGAAATACTGCTTTGACTTTCGAACAATTTGAGTTTCGGCTGAGCTTCTGGAACTGATTATGGCCGAAATCCGTTCCAGGAGCTAGGCCTTTAACCGAAATGGCCTTTAACCGAATTAATATTCCCCATAAGAATTAATGTAAATACAATTAATCCGTTCCAGACAAAAATATTCACAAAAAAAAATATTTTTTTTAACAATTAAATCAGCATTACATACCTTTATTGAAGACTAATGCTGGCTTCTGGAAGGGGAATCCCCCTCCAAAAGGACTTCAGGTAACAAGTCCCTCTCTGGAGTTACTTCCCTTCTTTGTCTTTTAATGCCACTAGGACCAGCTTGAGAGTCACTGGACCCCTGCCTCAAAAAGTAACTGTCCAGAGTCCTCTGTTTCTGGCACCTCTAACATTTCCCTGAAGTGGAACAAGGTTTTGTCACTAACCATGTTGCAGATATGGCTTGTTTCAGCTTGGTCAGGATGGTGTTTTTCAATAAATGTCTGGACATCATTCCACTTGGAACAAATTTCCTTAATCACTGAAGAAGGCACCTCCTCCTCCTTTTCTGAATCAATAGCCTCAACTCTGGTCTGATGATGTTCCAGTTCCAGCTCTTGCAGCTCTTCAGTGGTTAGCTCTACCCTGTGGTCCTGCACCAACTCTTCCACATCCTCACCACTCGCCTCCAACCCCAGGCTGTTCCCTAATGCCACAATATCATCCACAACAGGCACAGGGTCATCAGGGTCAGCCTCAAATCCTTCAAAATCCCTCTGTTGGACACAACCTGGCCACAGTGGTCTCCAAGCAGAGTTCAAAGTCCTGGAAGTCACTTCCTCCCAAGCCTTACCTATAAGGCCTATGCAGTTGTAGATATTGAAGTGATTCTTCCAGAACTCTCTTAAGGGTCAATTCAGTGTTTGAGGTCACTTCAAAGCACTTCTGAAACACTGCTTTGGTGTACAGTTTCTTGAAGTTAGAATTGACCTGCTGGTCCATGGGCTGGATAAGAGGAGTGGTGTTAGGAGGCAAGAACTTCACTTTTATAAATTTGAAGTCCCTAGACATTTGGTCTTCCAAGTCTGGAGGATGTGCAGGAGCATTGTCCATTACCAGGAGGCACTTGAGTCCCAAATTGTTTTCCTGAAGGTATTTTTTCACACTTGGGCCAAACACATCATCAACCCAATCTTTGAAAATTGGCCTTGTGACCCATGCATTATGATTTGCTTTCCACATCACACACAATCTTTTCTTGTGGACATTGTGTTTCTTGAACACTCTGGGAGTTTCAGTGATACACGAGTAAAGGCTTCACTTTGAAATCCCCACTTGCATTGCTACACAACATGAGAGTTAGCCTGTCTTTCATAGGCTTCCTCTTCAAGGGGGGCTCCTTGCTGTGGTGAAGAGGCTCTTGGTCTGAGGAATTGGACCTCTTGGTCTTCTTCCTCAGACCG
>WNWK01024315.1:0-29926 GCA_009830355.1 Cherax destructor
ATAGTGCTCTGTAAATTTTAATTATTATATTCAAAAAATAAACCATACAAACGTACAGCGGGATAGAGGGAAGGGGTTGCGAGGCGGAGAGAGTGAAGGGGTGAAGACGAGAAGATTGAGTAACTCGAGTGTGCTGAATGCCCAGAGGCCGTCAAGGAAGTGGTGAGATGCTTGGTTGATGTGCTAAAGATATGTATAATTACCAAGGTGGTTTTCCGGGTGCTAAAATTCTGCTTTTGGTCCCGACACTTACTCTAAACTTAGCAACCAAGATCTTTATCGTGCCGTACCTTGAAGCTGGGAAATGTTTAAGATTTCTCTAGTGTTCGAGGGGAGAGGGGTGCTTTGATGCTTGTGAGGGGTATTCTCCTTTTAGTCTAAATTTTCTAACATGTATGGCCGATGACGCAAAACGAATAATAGGCATAAACTGCGGAATGTGCAAAAATCTTACAATTGTTTTTCTTGTTTAATAATTACGATTTATGTAATACGAATGAATCGTGACAGCAGCAAGCTTTTTGAGGGCTCAATGAGCTCTACAACTTAAATTTCTATTACAGTAGTGTGCATGTTAATTGGGATAGTGTTGAAATGAGACATTTGGAAAATTAATGTTTTTGAAAAATACAGATAATTTATTTAATAAGAGATATGACTATCCTTTGCTTTTATAAGCATTTTTACACGCTTTGGCATAGAATGGACCAATGTTGAACACATTATGACTTTGTAAATGGTCCAAGTCGGACCGAAACGTCGTCGTAAGCTCCTCTCCTTTTATATGTGCGGGTTGTGTGTGTATTGTTCCAGTCACGGTATTGTGCCGTTTTTTGTTATTTAGGTAAAGAAAAATTGGATAGATTGGAGGGAGGGAGTATGCAAGAAGTGAATGTGTTCAGATATTTGGGAGTGGACTTGTCAGTGTAGTGTTTACGAAGGACGAGGTAAACCATAGAATTTAAGGAAAAAAGGTGGGTGGTGCGTTGAGGTATCTGTGGAGACAAAGAGCATTATCCATGGAAGCAAAGAAGGGAATGTATGAGAGCATAGTTGTACCAACACACTTATAGGGGTGCGAAGCATAGTTGTGAATGGAGGAGGCTGGAGGCAGTGGAGTTATCGTGTCTAAGGGCAGTGTGTGTCGTAAATATTATGCAGATAATTCGTAGTGTGGAAATTAGTAGGAGAGGTGTGGAGTTACCGAATAAGGCAAGCGAAAATTTGTGTATGCAATAATTTAGCGATAATCATTACGAACCTAACGAAAAAAAATATATTTCATTGTTTCTTTTATTAAATTATTGTAAACTTGTCTAAAATATATTTAGTTGGATTAGGTTAAATTAAATTGCGCTTGTTATAATGTTAGGTAAGTTTTCTAAGGTTCTTTTGGTAAAAACTGATTAATTTTTACATTAACATAAATGAAAAAGAATATCTTTAAACGTATACGAGAAAATTTTAGATAGGACTTAATTTTAAATGAGTTCTTGCTAATTGACCGATTTTACCCTTGAACACATTTACCTGGACTTCCTACTCATTTCTACAACACTGCAAGCTCCTGATGTGTTGATAGCAACAGGAAAGGCCTAGAGCTATCATTCAACTCCCCCCGTGGTTGTTTTGCGTCTTGTATTGCATGTTCGAGATTGAGCACGCACGCATGCACGCACACACACAGACACGTATAACAGGAAGGGCACTGCAATGGATCGGAGAATACCTTACAGGGAGGTAACAACGAGTCATGGTACGTGATGAGGTATCACAGTGGGCGCCTGTGACGAGCGGGGTCCCACAGGGGTCAATCCTAGAACCAGTGCTATTTTTGGTATATGTGAATGACATGATGGACGGGATCGACTCAGAAGTGTCCCTGTTCGCAGATGATGTGAAGTTAATGAGGAAAATTAAATCAGATGAGGATCAGGCAGACCTAGAGAGACATGGACAGGCTGGACGCGTGGTCCAGCAACTGGCTTCTCGAATTTAACCCCGCCAAATGCAAAGTCATGAAGATCGGAGAAGGGCAAAGAAGACCGCAGACAGAGTATAGGCTAAGTGGCCAAAGACTGCAAACCTCACTCAAGGAGAAAGATCTTGGGGTGAGTATAATACCGAGCACGTCTCCGGAAGCACACATCAACCAGATAACTGCTGCAGCATATGGGTGTCTGGCAAACTTGAGAATAGCGTTCCGATACCTCAGTAAGGAATCGTTCAAGACTCTGTACACCGTGTACGTCAAGCCCATACTGGAGTATGCAGCACCAGTTTGGAATCCACACCTGGTCAAGCACGTCAAGAAATTAGAGAAAGTGCAAAGGGTTGCAACAAGGCTAGTTCCAGAGCTAAGGGGAATGTCCTACGAAGAAAGGTTAAGGGAAATCGGCCTGACGACACTGGAGGACAGGAGGGTTAGGGAAGACATGATAACGACATGCAAAATACTGCGAGGAATAGATAAGGTGGACAGACAGGATGTTCCAGAGATGGAACACAGTAACAAGGGGTCACAATTGGAAGTTGAAGACTCAGATGAGTCAAAGGGATGTTAGGAAGTATTTCTTCAGTCACAGAGTTGTCAGGAAGTGGAATAGTCTGGCAAGTGATGTAGTGGAGGAACAATTCATAGTTTTAAGACGAGGTATGATAAAGCTCATGGAGCAGGGAGAGAGAGGACCTAGTAGCGATCAGTGAAGAGGCAGGGCCAGGAGCAGTCTCTCGACCTCTGCAACCACAAATAGGCGAGTACAAATAGGTGAGTGTACACACACACACACACACACACACACACACACACACACACACAGGTGTCAGAGTGGGCGCCGGTGACGAGCGGGGTTCCACAGGGGTCAGTCCTGGGACCAGTGCTGTTTCTGGTATTTGTGAACGACATGACGGAAGGAATAGACTCCGAAGTGTCCCTGTTTGCAGATGATGTGAAGTTGATGAGAAGAATTCAATCGGACGAGGACCAGGCAGAACTACAAAGGGATCTGGACAGGCTGCAAGCCTGGTCCAGAAACTGGCTCCTGGAGTTCAACCCCACCAAGTGCAAAGTCATGAAAATTGGGGAAGGGCAAAGAAGACCGCAGACGGAGTACAGCCTAGGGGGCCAGAGACTGCAAACCTCAATCAAGGAAAAAGATCTTGGGGTGAGTATAACACCAGGAACATCTCCTGAGGCGCACATCAACCAAATAACTGCTGCAGCATATGGGCGCCTAGCAAACCTAAGAACAGCATTCCGACATCTTAATAAAGAATCGTTCAGGACACTGTACACTGTGTACATTAGGCCCATACTGGAGTATGCAGCACCAGTTTGAAACCCACATTTAGCCAACCACGTAAAGAAGCTAGAAAAAGTGCAAAGGTTTGCAACAAGACTAGTCCCGGAGCTAAGGGGTATGTCCTACGAGGAAGGTTAAGGGAAATCGACCTGACGACACTGGAGGACAGGAGAGATAGGGGGGACATGATAACAACATATAAGATACTGAGAGGAATTGACAAAGTGGACAGAGACAGAATGTTCCAGAGATGGGACACAACAACAAGGGGACACAGATGGAAGTTGAAGACTCAGATGAATCACAGAGATGTTAGGAAGTATTTCTTCAGTCACAGAGTGGTCGGGAAGTGAAATAGTTTAGGAAGCGATGTAGTGGAGGGCAGGCTCTATACATAGCTTTAAGCAGAGGTATGATAAAGCTCATGGCGCAGGGAGAGTGACCCAGTAGCGGCCAGTGAAGAGGCGGGGCCAGGAGCTTTGACACGACCCCTGCAACCACAACTAGGTGAGTACAACTAGGTGAGTACACACACATACATATACACATACATACATACATATATATATAATAATAAAAACATAGCCTTTCTTTCTAGGAAGTTTTGTGTGACTTGTTAAAGCCCACTGTGTGGGCGAGACGTTATCAATAAAAAGATCGCATTATACGTAGTGTATTTGTGTATCCATAGGTAGCTTATGTTTCCTCCGAACACCCTCCCTCTCTCCTTCCAGCACCGTCCCCGTAACACCCTCTTCCCAGCAGCACACAACGGGCGGGTGCGGTTACTTCACACACCTTGTATTCAACCATCTGGTTCTCTCCACCCTTCCCGCACCACACTAATTATAATCGTGCAGATTTTAACGTTTCTTGTTATTCTTACCTATTTCGTTGCCAGACGTATCCCAGCCGTTTTTTAATTCGATTATATTTGCTTAACTATAAATTGTTACAGATTTATGCAACCTATAACTTGTCACTTCACTCATACCACTATATATTGTATACTTGTTTACCTTAGTAAATATCCTGAACAGAACATAAGTCTTTTTCCACATAACACTTGCACCTTTAGCTGTCGTTCTCTCAGATCTACCTGATATAAGATGAGCAGTAAGTGTTTTCGTACCATCTCTGCTACATTCAAAGTGCCCAACTTCAGGGTTTTATTTTTTCTTTGTAATATTTACATGCAGGAAGAGTGCCACCATTCTCTATTTTACAAGCATTTTAACCACCTACAACATGCGCTCACTTAATATTTCTTGTTCCAAGGAATAATAGTTACCCTCCCCTTCCATTAATTAAATTAGATTTTGTTCTATGCCTTAGATGCTGTATTACTTCTACCCGTTTAATACTTTCCTTCTAATATGATAATACGACATATGCTGCTTAAGATTCTAATTTAGAAAATTACAAATGAAACATGACAGAGTTAAGAATGATTCAGAAGCGCACAGGCAAGTAAAGATTCCTCTTTTCTTCCTAAAAATGTTCTAATATCTAAATATATACAGAATGTAAGCTGAAGTTAATAAGGTTTACCTGCCATCTTAATGATCATTGGTGGTTTAGCGCTTCTCTTTGATAATAATAATAATAATAATAATAATAATAATAATAATGATCATTGGATAGAAGGAGAAATACAGCAATTCTGCCAGGGGGCAAAAATGTGAACACATCAGCTGTGAGTATGTGTTACTTGGTACAGCCAAGAGATTACAACAGTAGTTGCATATGAGAGGAAAGGTAAACCCAGATACTGATTACAAACATGAGTTTCATCACATTGTTGGTTTCTGAAACTTGTCCACTCTACGATGAGTTTAAGTCTTGCTAATACACTTTAGAATGGGGAAGGGCTCTTGATTCAAGTAATTAGGGCTACTCTTCCCTTGTATCAAACCTGACATTCCATTCCCCAGATGCTGTATAATCCCATGCCGATTTAGCTCTTCCCCATGACTTCTTTTGATTATAATAATAATAATCTTCCCCATGAACGAACGATCGACGTCAGGTAAGACCCACAAGTGGGTGAGCAGGGAAGTGTGGACACACGAAGTATAGTCGGTGAGAGGGAAGGTCTTGATTCGTAGATAAAGAGCCAGGGCTTGACCCAGCAGCGGGGTTATAGTGGGCACGAGCTGGAGACTCAGGAATTGTTGACGAGAATCAGTTGTTGTTGACGAGGTAGAAGGTACAAAGGCATGACGTGCTGGCTGCATCTTGCTCGCTGTAATAGATAATATAGGTTATATTGTTTTCTTCACTTCTGTTTGAAGTTCACTTCATTTTCATTTCAAATTCACTGTTCACACTTCCACTACTCTTCTTTACACTTACTATTAAAGTCACTTCCGTATACTTGTCTCACTATTTTATCAACCATTGTTCCAAATAATACGATCTTAAGGTACACTCTTACTCATTGCATTCTGCACTTGCAGTCTTTCATATTATTCCACATTCTGTGCTTAGCGCTTTGCAGAAGAAGAAAAATCCATATTCTACCAAACATTCATTTTAGCGGGAGATAGAGCCACTTACACTGCCACCGCCGCCACTTTTGTTTTTATTAGCATTATTATTGTTATTTAGGAGTGCCTTGATGCTGAGGAAGGACCTTGATCCAAGAATCGGAATAAGCCACTCCTTAGATCAAAGCAAATTGCCTTATTTTAACTTTACCACTTTAGCAGCATTTCTCATGACTATCATAATGTTGGATATTATTAGCATCATCATTATTCTCTGTGTTCATATTTTTTTTTTTTTAAAGTCTACTCCCGAACCCCCGAACCCCTGTAACACCCTTGCTTGATCCTGGCACACCTACGGATCTGTGTTCATATTAATCTACTCTTGTAGTTGGCATTTCTAGGAATTTAATGGAACTAACATATATTCACCATTAGTAATTATAATTGACACTCGTCTAGTAGTTAACTTGTATGCGAGATCCACCAGTGGACTCGTCACACTATTGTCTAGGATTCTACGTCAGTCATCTTCTGCAGGTGAGGTGATCCACGAAGTAACTTCAGGAACCATCATCTTCTGCAGGTGAGGTGATCCACGAAGTAACTTCAGGAAGCATCCCTGTGGAAGGCAGTGACCCTACACCCCACAGGCAGCCTCAAGGAGCAACATTTTGTGTACAGGTAGGCCTTTGTGAATTCGATAGTTTTGTACAGCCAATTATTAATTAACGATTGTATTGTATTTGAACGTAAAACTTTGGTAGGCAATATTCCGGAGTTCTGTAAGCTTGTTGACAAGACACTGCTTAATTTTATATAGTCCTCCACCTCAGATTATTATAGCTTTACTGTTTTTCATGTCATATTTATATAATTGCCTTTTTTTGCCACATGCCGCCTCCCACAGTTGGGTGATGACTTATAGGATACGTAATTACCACCATTCCTTCAGTACTTGTGTGCGGCCATTACGGGTCAAATGACAAGAGCTGCAACATCCCCACCCATCCTTCATAGTGTAGACAGTACTTCCCTCAAGTATCTTATTTAAAGGTTTGAAAGAAATTGCTTCACACTTATTTTTTAATTAAATTCCTAGTTTTGTCACCCTTTGTCTTTTATGTAATTTGGGGGAACAAAACAAGTTCAAAGTACAGTGATGAAAATATTACCTCCCATTCAGGCTCTGGATGACCCCGTGAGAGTTTAGTGGTTCCCCGTAAATATAATAGAGACAAGGTACACAGAGCAATACGTCATAAGTAAATAAGTCGTAATTAAATAAGTAATAAATATACAATAAGTAAATATGTAATTACATGCAAAATAATCACAGGGGGAGTTGAATGATAGCTCTAGGCCTTTCGTATTGCAATCAACACATAGGGAGCTCGCAATGTTGCAGAAATGAGTAGGAAGTCCAGGCAGATTCGCTCAGGTTAACCCTCTATTCAGAATGGATAGTCGTTTCCCTGAACTAATCTGCCTAGACTTCCTACTCATTTCTGCAACATTACAAACTCCTAATGTGTTGATTGCAACACGAAAGACCTAGACCTAGAGTGGTTATTTTGCATCATTGATCTCTTATTCGCGATTACTGCGTAATGTAAATACATAGTGAACAGACTTATCACCATCGACAGGATAATTTTTAAATTCAATAACACGGAAATATTCTGAATTAAAAAAAATCCTGGTACAGTACTGACGTCTCTGGAAAAATTATCACAAGTTTCCCAGTTCTGAAACTGTTTATGACTGGAAATGATGGAATAGCAGCAGGTGGTTTGTCTGTGGGCTGCCTATGAGGGGCCCAGGAGCACCACACACTGCGATGGCCCCATGAGCCCACCACACAGTAAGGGTCCCCATGAGCCCACCACACAGTGGGGGTCCCCATGAGCCCACCACACAGTGGGGGTCCCCATGAGCCCACCACACAGTGGGGGTCCCCATGAGCCCACCACACAGTGGGGTCCCCATGAGCCCACCACACAGTGGGGGTCCCCATGAGCCCACCACACAGTGGGGGTCCCCATGAGCCCACCACACAGTGGGGGTCCCCATGAGCCCACCACACAGGGGGCCACATGAGCCGCACCACACAGTAGGGGGCCACATGAGCCCACCACACGGGGTCCCCATGAGCCCACCAACAGTGGGGGTCCCCATGAGCCCACCACACAGTGGGGGTCCCCATGAGCCCACCACACAGGGGGCCACATGAGCCGCACCACACAGTAGGGGGCCACATGAGCCCCACCACACAGGGGGACCCCGGGAGCCCCATCACACAGGGGGACCCCGGGAGCTCCACAACACAGTAGGTGGACCCCAGGAGTCCCACCACACAGTAGGGGGACCCCAGGAGTCTCACCACACAGTAGGGGGACCCCAGGAGTCTCACCACACAGTAGGGGTACCCCAGAAGCCCCACCACACAGTAGGTGGACCCCAGGAGCTCCACCACACTATAGGGGGGATTCCAGGAACCCCACCACATAGTAGGGGACTCCAGGACCCCCACCACACAGTAGGGAGGACCCCAGGGGCCCCACCACACAGTAGGGAGGACCCCAGGAGCCCCACCACACAGTAGGCGGGACCCCAGGAACCCCATCACACAGGGGGGACCCCAGGAGCCCCACCACACAGTAGGGGGGACCCTGGAGCCCCACCACACAGGGGGGACCCTAGGAGACCCACCACACAGTAAGGGGGCCCTAGGAGCCCCACCACACAGGGGGCCCCTAGTAGCCCACCACACACTTAGGGGGGGTAGGAACCTTCCATTACTATGTTGACAAGTGCGCATAACCAGAAACTTTGTTCATCTCTGCATCGAACCTGTGACGTGTGTTGAACGCTCTCACCACTGTAATTATCCGATTATTCGGTCAAGTCGGGATGAAATCCAGCTCTTGGTACCCGCTCCTAACTTTAGACCAACTGACGTGATTTTGCCTTGTCTGCTTTTGAGATCCGGTGTGGAGTCCGCTTCCACTGTCTTTATTGGCTCATCTGGGTGTATGATTTCCTATTGCATCTGTGATAGAGCCTAACCTGTCCATGCCCCGTACTTATTGTGTATGTTTGGATCTTAGTTCCTCTTGGTTTTTGTTCTCCAGAGAAATGACTCATTCTCCCATTCTTCTTAGTTTCTACCCTCTCTTCGGTACCACTCCTGATACACACTCCGTTGTAGTTTTTTTTTACAAGGACATGGTTCTACACTGATGCTGAAGAGATAGTGTTTTGAACAGGTCTTTATCCAAGGTCATGAGGGAAAGTTTATAGGATTTAAATTTGATCAAATTCCTCAGATCCAAAGCCTTTTTTTTTTGTCCTAGGAAGGAATTATCCTTTAAGGGGCCGACATTCTTCAGCTAAAGTGAAATACTGACGTTGCTTGAAAGGATGTGCTTTCCTTCTACTAGTCCCTCGCTGGACAAATTATTTTCATTTCGTTTCCTGTATGATTTTTATGAGTCAAGTATATAAGACTAGTACATACTATTACTACCCAGCTAAACGCAGATGTTGGCTCACATGGTACACCACAGAGTCGTAGCCACTCACTACAAGCCTCGCTCTCACCTCTTCTACTTTGTTACTCAAACCGAACAGTGTGCACATATTGATACTTTTTCCTCCTACGCCCCTCACTTTCGTCTGAGGACCGCCTCCCGATGACACCGACTCCTCCCCGTGAAGGTGACAAGTCCCTCCTTTTACTTCAGTCTCCTATATATGTGTGATCTTGAGCTTGCAGAAGACAAGTTAGGAGATCCTTACTGAGATACAAACAAGGTAGGTGTAGTCAGCGGTAAATATCTCATTCAGCAAAGTGAAGACATATTTTAGTTATTAAACTAGGATAACTTAACAAAGTCTAATAAGTGAGACTTATTTTCACTAGGTCCTTTCCTTTTACTAGCTGAACGAGCAGCAGATGTAGAGATACTTATCCATACGTCCCCTCTATCTTTTATTGGATTTTGAAGGCAGATTCTTGCAGTTTTGAGCCGAACTCTCGTCCACTGAACTACATAGCAGGGAAAATAATAGGTGGATCATTTTAAGATATAGCGTGCTGCATGTGTGAGCAGAGTAATATCTGTGAAGGAACTCAGAGAAACCGGTTATCCACACTCGAATTATGTGGATGGGAAGCACTGTACCTGCACTCTGGAGGATGGATGGGGATGTTGCAGTTGGGTGGATCTTTAAATTGTGATGTCCATGCACTTCCGGAAAGACAGCTAGGGAGCGAGTGATGGTGAACTGTTTTCTTTGAATCACTTTGTCTTGGTGGGAAGCTGCTTCTGTTAATATGTATATTGGTTGTATTTACAAGTGCAGGGCTAGATGTGTGTAATGTCCATTGAAATTTTGGAATTAGTATTTACGAAAATGACAACACTACCTTTAAGGGTCTTTTTGAGAATACTGAAAAATATTTGACCATTGTAGAGCCGGTCATATACTCTGGTACAGTTTTCTTCCTCCAAGGGTGTCGTTTATAACTTAAGGAATGCCACAGTACATGGACTTCAAACGTTCAATACTGGTGTATCCCATATCTTACACTAGTATTACACCTCACTTGGAGAGTATATATATACCCTCTGTGTCCATGTATCGCTTGTAACAGCTTGAAAAAGCTCCTGGAGAGCGAAACGTTGCCACAATAAAATGTCACATTAGTTGCATTTGTGTCCTTTTACTTAACATGAATTTTAATGGCTGATACAGCTTTATGAAAAGGATAGTTGTTATTGCTTGTACATTCTTGAGGAGGGAAGCGCTAAATCTATATGGGTCAGATAACTGGGAATGCGAGGCATTCAGATTCATGCCAAGGAAATGGAAGACAGGTTAAATTCCTTGGATTAATAAATAATATGTAGTTATAATTTAAGGCTAAATCTGTATGGACTTGGATTAATAGTCCTTCGTCTTAATCAAGACTTCCCCTCCCTCTTGAAGGGACAGGCATTGTCCATTGGGAAGCCCTTATTTTATTAAATTTAAGAGCACTAAACCCGTACTGGTCATAGATCCCGTCTCATGGGAGGTGCCTTGATGCTCTTGGTGCTCTTGATGCTCTTGATCCAAGAAACGTAAGCTATCCTCATTTTTCTTTGATAATTAACCTGATCGGCTCCCATTTCCCCCACGAGATTAGCGTTAACCGATAAATGTAATAATTTCGCAGCAATGAATATAATCCATATGGGTTTAGGCCCTTTTTTAATATAGGCTATTTATTGAATGGTCCAAATGAGCTTAGCGCTTGCCTGTGAATATATTTTCAAGATATTTTTTTTATCTGTTCCTTGTGTGTAATGAAGTGTGTGGTTGCAGATGAATGTAGCGTTGCTGTGCGTAGTGGCGTGTGCTGTGATTGTAGGCGTGTGTGATGCTCAGTACCCGCCTCCCACACCATGCTACGCTCCCACCGTCACCAGCACTGTAACTCAGCTCAACACCAAAGTGGTAACAGCGTACTCCACCATCATCGACCAGCTGGTGCAGACACAGACTCAGTATGTCACAGTGACGCAGACGGAAACGAAAACGAAGTACGTTACGGAGACTCTAATGAAAACTTCGACTGTGACTCAGCAGGTAAGAATAAATCATTAATGTTATTTTAACCAGGAGGGTTATTAACAGTAACTCGAAGTAATTTGGTTTATTTCTAGGATGAATTTATTCAAATTATTTATCTAGATAACCTAATTATTATAATAAAGAAACGGTAAACCCATAAGGGTCATACTGCGCTGCAGGGCAGGGGGTAATGCAGTATCATATTATAAACAAGATGAGAGGATAACAGAGGTAGAGTTAGAAAGGGCTGTGAGGAGTGCTAAAGGAAGTATAAAAGTTTGTGTAATCACTTGCTGTCAAAAAGTCAGAGGGAGTCTTGTCAAAGGTGGGGTCATCAGAAAGGACGAGGGAAGATAAAGTAAGGGTGTTAGAGCGGTGACGACGTCGGAGGTAAATTCAGCGTGCTCGTTGATAGACAGGACAATCCCAGTAGAATGTGGAAAATTGAAATTGGAACCAGACAATTCTCAGAGTGGAACAGGGCGCCGCTCCATGAGATACCCAGGAGTGAGAAGGGTGTGCCTGATGCGGAGACGGGAGAGCGTTGTCTCCCAGCCTTTATGACAAGTAGGCCAGAAACCTAAACTTGGTTTGATAGAATGTAGTTTGTTATGAGGCATATTGGACCAACATTGTTAGATAACCCAAGTAAGCCCATAGAGGTCCTTTGATCTTCCCCAGGATGTGACCCTTGATGAACAGGGACAATTATTATATTAAGGGAGGCAATAAATAGGCTGAGGTTAGTATATAGACTGCATGCAGCTACCAGTAACAGCCTTGTGATTAGGGCTCCAATTAACTGGGCCTTGTTAGGGACCGAGCGGCGGGGGTGTTGACGCTCGGAAGACACTTTTGGTAGACACCAGGCGTAAAGAATTACCAACGTTTCTACTCATCCCAGGTTCCTTCAGGTGCAAGCAGAATGCACTAATGCTTAGTCACTGTAATAGAAGTCCTTCGCTAGGTTGAGACCCACAATAGGCGAACTAACAGGGGCAGCAAAGTAAATATATATGCCCATACTACTAGCTCTGCCCAGGAATCAAACCTGAATCTGGTTGGCAAAACAAGTTTTTTTTTATTGGTTATGATAAACTGTCAAGAAATGTTTTTCAAACAACCTCGTTAGGTTCATACAGTGTTTGGGGATAGGAAGATTCGATCAAAGGGAAGGCTAGATCCAATTCCGTTTATTAAAAGTCCTTCAGTGGCATCAAAGCACATCCCTTGAATGACTCGAGGACAATTAATGCACATTTATGTGCACTTAAAATAAGCAGATGTCACTTGCTGTCTGGCTTCGGCTGGGCTGTTAGGAAATTATATGGATCTATAATTTCCTAACAAGTAGAACACAGAGTAGTAGTCAACAGAGTAAAGTCTGAGGCGGCTACAGTTAAAAGCTCCGTTCCACAAGGCACAGTACTCGCTCCCATCCTGTTCCTCATCCTCATATCGGACATAGACAGGGATATAAGCCACAGTGCCGTGTCTTCCTTTGCAGATTACACCCGAATCTGTATGACAGTGTCCACCATTGAAAAGACTGCAAGACTCCAAGCAGACATAAACCAAATCTTTAAATGGGCTGCAGAAAACAATATGAAGTTCAATGATGAGAAATTTCAATTACTCAAATATGGAAAATGTGAAGAAATTAAAATCTCATCGGAATACAAAACAAATTCCAACCACACAATAGAGCGAAAAACTAATATCAAAGACCTGGGAGTGATCATGTCAGAGGATCTCACCTTCAAGGACCATAACACTGTAGCAATCGCATCTGCTAGAAAAACGACAGGATGGATAATGAGAACCTTCAAAACCAGGGATACCAAGCCCATGTTGACACTTTTCAGGTCGCTTGTTCTATCTAGGCTGGAATATTGCTGCACACTAACTGCACCTTTCAAGGTAGGTGAAATTGCTGACCTAGAAAATGTGCAGAGAACCTTCACGGCACGCATAACTGCGATAAACCACCTCAATTTCTGGGAACACTTGAAGTTCCTAAATATGTACTCCCTAGAACGCAGGCGGGAGAGATACATTATTATATACATGTGGAAAATTCTCGAGGGATTAGTACCAAACTTGCACACGAGAGTCACTCCCTATGAAAGCAAAAGACTCGGCAGGCGATGTAACATCCCCCCAATGAAAAGCAGGGGTGCCACTAGCACGTTGAGAGACAACACAATAAGTGTCAGGGGCCCAAGACTGTTCAACTGCCTCCCAGCATACATAAGGGATATTACCAACAAACCCCTGGCTGTCTTCAAGCAGGCACTGGACAGGCACCTAAAGTCGGTACCTGACCAGCCAGGCTGTGGTTCATACGTTGGACTGTGTGCGGCCAGCAGTAACAGCCTGGTTGATCAGGCTCTGGTCCAACATGAGGCCTGGTCACAGACCGGGCCGCAGGGGCGTTGACCCCTGGAACTCTCTCCAGGTATACTCCAGGATTTGGTGGTCCTGTGGGTTAGTGTCGTGTGATTTTCGCTCACCATGAGGCGGGCCAAAACAACATGGGTTCGAATCCTTGGCTAGTCGCAGTGTTATTATTGATATTATTATTATATATAATTATATTGTAATGTTTTGTAACTGAATCCATGACTATAACCTAATTACTTTTGTTCTGAATTAAGTTATTTTTTTAATAGTTCATTACCACTGTCAGCAAACGCAAATGCTGTGGCTCAGTCCCTGGAAATATTATATGCCTCTGTAATCCCTTGACCATAGTAAGGCAAATGACTGCCAACAAATAACTAGACATGAATGCATACACTTGGGACACCCTTATTAAAACGTTTTTTGATCCTGGTACCTTGATCACTTCAAATACATGTTTAACATACTATTTAAAAATGATGTAGGTCCAAGGACCGAAAAAGTCTTCCTGTAAAAGGTGTCCCAAGTGAATGCATTATCCTCTGGGTCTTTGACTAACTCCCACAGGGTGGGTATACCTGGAGGGTGTTCCGGGGGTCAGCATCCCCGCGGCCTGGCCCATGACCAGGCTAGAGCTCTCGCTTCACACACGGAGGGCCTGGGTTCGATTCCCGGCGGGTAGAAACATTTCAACGTGTTTCCTTACACCTGTTGTCATGTTCACCTAGCAGCAAATAGGTACCTGGGAGTTAGTCAACTGGTGTGGGTCGCATCCTGGGGGACAAGATTAAGGACCCCAATGGAAATAAGACAGACAGTCCTCGATGACGCACTGACTTTCTTGGGTTATCCTGGGTGGCTAACCCTCCGGGGTAAAAAATCCGAAGAAATCTCATCTTAACCAGGCTGTTACTGCTGGCCACATGAAATCCAACATACGGACCACAGCCCGGCTGGTCATGTACTGACTTTTGATTTCTGTCCGGCTCCCTCTTTAAGACAGCTAGGGGTCTATTGGTAATTTCCCTTATGTATGATGAGACAGTTGAACAGGCTTGAAACCCTGACACTTAAGTGAGACTGATATGAGGTGGTTATATTGAAGTGTATCCCTATAAATATTTAAATTTGTAGTCTTGCTAAGAGGAGAGAGCTGTATAATCCTACGGGTTTAGCGCTCCCTGTGATTATAATAAGGGGGGAAAAAAAGCCAAGCTATACCTGGAGAGAGTTCCAGGGGTCAACGCCCCTGCGGCCCGGTCTGTGACCAGGCCTCATGTTGGATCAGAGCCTGATCAACCAGGCTGTTACTGCTGGCCGCATGCAGTCCAACGTACGAACCACAGCCTGGCTGGTCAGGTACCGACTTTAGGAGCCTGTCCAGTGCCTGCTTGAAGACAGCCAGGGATTTGTTGGTAATCCCCCTGATGTATGCTGGGAGGCAGTGTAACAGTCTTGGGCCTCTGACACTTATTGTGTTCTCTCAACGTGCTAGTGGCACCCCTGCTTTTCATTGGGGGGATGTTACATCACCTGCCGAGTCTTTTGCTTTCGTAGGGAGTGACTCGTGTGCAAGTTTAGTACTAATTCCTCGAGAATTTTCCACGTGTATATAATAATGTATCTCTCCCGCCTGCGTTCTAGGGAGTACAAGTTTAGGAATTTCAAGCGTTCCCAGTAATTGAGGTGGTTTATCGCAGTTATGCATGCCGTGAAGGTTCTCTGCACATTTTCTAGGTCAGCAATTTCACCTGCCTTGAAAGGTGCAGTAAGTGTGCAGCAATATTCCAGCCTAGATAGAACAAGCGACCTGAAAAGTGTCAACATGGGCTTGGTATCTCTGGTTTTGAAGGTTCTCATTATCCATCCTGTCATTTTTCTAGCAGATGCGATTGCTACGGTTATGATCCTCTGACATGATTACTCCCAGGTCTTTGACATTAGTTTTTCGCTCTATTGTGTGGTTGAAATTTGTTTTGTACTCCGATGAGATTTTAATTTCCTCATGTTTTCCATATCTGAGTAATTGAAATTTCTCATCGTTGAACTTCATATTGTTTTCTGCAGCCCATTTAAAGATTTGGTTTATGTCTGCTTGGAGTCTTGCAGTGTCTTCAATGGTGGACACTGTCATGCAGATTCGGGTGTCATCTGCAAAGGAAGACACAGCACTGTGGCTTATATCCCTGTCTATGATAGTTAATCCTACAAAGTTTTTCCTAATGGAAAGTTCCTTGATGTGGTTAAAGGGCTCTACATCCAATAAAGGGGACCCTACCACCTTGGATTGAACCTGATTGTCTACCATTCACCCTGGTGTCAGTACCCTGGCTGGAATAATTCACCAAAAACCTGCTCTTAGGAGAGGAACCTCATGAAGACGTTATAGTCTATCCTGGACCTTTGTCTAATCCTAACTGAGAGAAAAAGGTAGAGAAGACCAGAAAACTGTGGTAGACAGCAGTGGTGGTAGTACTACTACTACCACCACCACCTTCCTCATTGACCTTTTTTTTTTTTCTCTCGTTCAGATGTGATTTGACAATGATCCAAGACAAACTTCATCCTAATGTTCCTCTCCTAAGGGGAGGTGAATATTTTAATTAGGGGGAAGCACTAATTCCGTAGGGATCGTAGTGCTGTGGGAATGGGAGGCATTAAGGTTTTAACCAAAGGGGAGTGAAAGTCCAGTTCCTTGGATGAAGATACCTTACCAGCATTAAGGCATCCCCCAAGGGAGAGGAAAGTAATTAAATACAAATCTAAAATTTATTAGCATTACTGTTCATTATGAAAGCTGGTACTTTATATTTTGTGATGAGTGAATACTATTAAATTAATCTGCCGGAACGCTAATTCATCTGAAGTGCCTCAGAATCCTTAAAGGTGGAGGAAAAACAGGGGTTCCATGATGCTGGCAAGGGCTCTTTATCCAAGGAATAAAGCCTTTCCTTTGACCAAACCAGACTCGCTCATTCTACAGGCTTTATATGATCCTTAAGAGCTTAGTGCATATTATTTAAATTAGTTTATGAAGTGCTAAACCTGTAAATTATACAGTGCCTGATTTACAGAGCTGTATGACCCTTGTGGGTTTAGCGCTTGTTTTTTTTATTATAATACTACAGCACCTGGGTAATGAAAGTCAATAAGGTTCCATCCAATTCAGGGAAAGCTGTCCATTTAGACCAAGAGACCTTCACCAGTATCAAGCACTTCCTCTGAATAGTGCACGATATGCTTGGCTGCTGGTGTCTTCACTCACCAGATTAGTGACCAAAACACCAGCCTGCAAATTAAAGAAAACTTTAAAGGTATACTAACTTTCCTTGTCTCGCAGGTGGTAACGTCGACCTACAAGACGGTCTTCGAAACACAAGTCTTGACACAGACGAAGACACAGGTTGATGAGCAGACAGCGAGTGTCACCACCACTCGAGTGCAGAAGGTGCAGGTGACGAAGTGTGGAACACCAGTCCTCTACGACTCACCCACCCATTCAGACCTGCCAGCACCTTCCTACCCCACTTCACCCCCAGCCACCTCTGTTCGAAGTTTCAAACTGCAAGAGTTCAACCCGTTTACGGCCTTCAAATCTTATCCTTATCAGGACTAAGGCTGTCAAGCTAGACCCCACCCACTACATCACAATGGTGTTTGTTTATACAAAAGCAACAGAAAACTAAATTTAGATTTGTCTATATCTACAATGACATCATTATATTCATGTGAAGCATTAGCTCAGTAGGGGAGGGTCATACAGCACTTGGAAGAGAAGCAATCAGGTTTAATCCAAGGAAGATTAGCTCTGCTTTCAGGGTAACCAAGATTAAGTGACAAACAGCTAAAAGTTATATTACTGTTATATCATTTGTTTAGTCAGGTTATTTAGTTATAGGTTATAATGTTATTGGTTATGTTATAGTTTTCTTGATCATGAATTATTAGTCACAGGGGAGTGCTAAACTCATAGGGGTTATACAGGGGATTATATTACTCAGGAGGAAAGTGCTAACCCCATAGGAGTTATGCTATGTGGCTAGGAGGTAATAAGTTTTGATCCAAAGGAGGATTAAAACTAATTCCTTGGATTGAGTCTTTTATCCAATATATAATTATGGTAATCAAGTGAGGTACCTTGATGCCAGTTAAGGGCTCTATGTAAGGAAGTGGATGTAACCTCTCCCTTACATGGATTGAATCAGATTGCCTCATGCTCTGTATGATCCCTATGAATTTAGCTCTTCCCCCCTCCAATTATAATATAATGATAGTATTAAATTTTACCACTTGATTCAATGTCTATTTGTCCAAACTTATTGCAGCCCATGTGACCCATACAAGTTAGACACTAGTGTTACTCCTGTTAGCATCAGCAACAATGGTGACATCCAACAAACATAACATCAGTAGTATGGTGCAGCCTAGGTGTAATGAACTTTTGTTATTGTGGGGAAGCAAGCCCATGAAGGAGAGGTAATTGGGTTTAATATGAAGAGGGGTCATCTCCAATTCGTTGGATCAAGAGGACCTTAGTATCAAGGCACCTTGAAGGGTGAACCAAGAGTAGGTTCCTCATCCCCTCCACCTCAAATGAAGGGGGTAAATGAAATTTAGCACTAAACCAAAAAGGGCTATGCTTCAGGTAAGGATGTGTAAAAGGATATATGTTCAGATGTTGGTAGGAGAGGGATGGGGATGAAAATGCAAAAGGACAATTACAGTTGGTGTGATAAATTTATTAAAAAGTCAATCCCCATCAAAGGTAGGACTTTCAGCAAGGTCAACGAGAATTGGCGTGTTTAGAGCTGTGGAGACTTATGGAAATGAATTCTGCATGCCCACCAATAAGCTGGTTAGCCTAAGATATGTTTAGTGAAGTCCAACAGTCCTCACACTGTTTTTCCATGAGGAATATATGCGAGGCAGATGTGGCTAATACAGTGCGCAGTCTCCCCAATATGAAAGCAGTGGGACGATGACCAGAAATCTAAATGCAGTTTGGAAAAAAAAAAAATTGTGGACCAACTCAAACCAACATTGTCACTGGTTGTCAGACTTTCCCATGGAAAATTGGGAAGTCATGAACAGCTTAACAAATGGCTAAGACCAGTGTGTTTGTTACCCTTAACATGAAAGTGTCAAGGGATCTAGGAAAAAAACTGAAGTCTTGAGTTTACTAGAAATGGGGCATAACTGAAGTCGTATGTGAAGAACGATAGGGCAAGTCAAATTTCTAGAAAGCCTGCGATACACTGGAAAAATCAAATACAACTACGAGTGATGAAATAGAAAAGACATCGATGCAATGCATGGGAATTGCACATAACCAGTGTTAACAGCCGAGTTAAGTCTAGTAAATGTCTTTGGATTATTTTGTCAGGAAAAACTGCTGCATATCCAACACCATTAGGGGATTTAGAACTATCAGTGTACACTGCAGAAGAATGAGAATGGAAGTAATCAAGAAAGAGTAAGTATGAAGTTATAGCAGGCAAGTGAACTTTTCACACTTGGAAATGGGAAAGAGCAAATATGAATCATCTGGACTTCCCAAGGAGGAAGGTACGTATATATATATATATAAGCAAAATGCAGGGTGAACGTAGAGGGGAGGTAAATTAAGGGAAGGCAATAGAAAGCTAATACGTATATGGAGAGGAAAGGGAGCAACAATTAAACAAAGAAGCCTTACTAACATTGTTACTGTCCTATGCATGGAAGGACAGTGAAGGTCAATAGAATGGACTGATTTGCTGATCTTGCAAAGACAAAATGTTCACCTCTGCATAGAGGCTTCTATCTGAGGAAGAGCAGAAATCCCACACACAAATGTAACCAGTAGGATCAAGTTTGGAAATATAAATACATAAGCAGTATTATTATTAACAACATTTCACCCACACAGTGGGCTTTATACCATTTATTTCTATCCAGGATCAAGTTTAGAAAGGGTAATGTGGGACATTGAAGAATATAGTTGATCACCATGGTCTAGATATGATGATAGACAAAGTGAAGGGTGCATCTATATAGCTAAATTGCAGGATAAGGCCTCTTGAAATCTTATGGATGACCAGTGATTGTGCAAGGGTAAACTGTAGAAAAAAAAAAAAAAATGTGGCAATCTATGGGTTTATGAATGGATATTACACTTATAAATGTAGTGTTATAATTTTTTATGCAGTTATATTAAATTTGTCATCAAAGCTATCCTATTTTTCTTAGGCCACCCTGCTCAGGCCTACCTGCCATTACCTTGATCTTGAAGGGCTCTTGATTTAAGGAAGTAGACCTATGCTCCAATTCCTTGAATCAAGTCTGAATGCCTTCCATTTTCCCAGCCACTGTATGATCCCTATGGATTTAGTGCTCCCCCACAAACGTGATCTAGTTTTCCCCCTTTTCTTTTCCTGTACCTGTAGTTCAAACCATACCAATATCATTTGAGGTTAAAGCATAAATCACACTACATAAGCAAGTACAGCACAGCATGAGCACTAAGCCATGAACAGCTAGCTAGGGGGTAAAAAAGGTGGGGGGAAGAATGCTGTACTCATTGAACAACAAAGGCATTCAAGCTTTACCAGCACTGGGAAGAGTTCAGGCTGTGTAGAGGGCAGATAGATATCAGACTTGATAGGCAACTGCTAGCATACCATTTCATGGATGATTTAGAGTGAACTTGGTAAATGTACACTAGTTGAAACTTTCGGGAAGGACAGCAGCCCTGCAATGCTAAGGCAAGCATACCACAGAACCGTAATATGTACAGTAGGGCCCCACTTTACGGCGTTCTGCTAGTACGGCGATGTCAAATTATGACAAAACTCTATACAGCTCCCCGTCTTTCTAATACGGCACGCCCCACCTGGTTTGTTTACATTTTCCATGAGCACATCTCTGTCTGGAAACTTTCCAAAATTTCAAGTGTTTTAAAGTTATTGCATATTTTATATGTATTCTGATACTTATGTGTACCTGTACCTAAACATACTTACACACTGTGCTGGTGTGCAGGTACACATTAAAATCACTAAGCATGTCCCTCTAGCCTTAATGCCATAGTAATAATACTATATAATAATCACTCTTGGGCACATTAAATGTCTTATGTTAATATAGACATTTTCATTAATCCTTCTATGATATTTTCTTCAAAATTATATAAGAAACATGTTACATAGCATATAAACATGCTATGTTTATATGCTATGGAGGTGTGGTAGTCAGGCGGAGGGAAAACATTATATTTTCTCTGGTCCAACACCAGAGAAAATGTACATATGAATCTGCATTTGGCCAAGTCACTCCACTTAACACACAACGCTTTTGTTTAAAATTCTCGGCATGAATTATTCATTACTTCTAACTTCGTTTATGATGGCATCTAAAGGTAGTTGTTAGAAACAATTAAACTCAGTGAACAAGGTATGTCGATGGCAATATGGCTCTGGGCCGCATCAAATATTGTGTAGCTATGTAGATAGGTAGGTGCAGCTATGTAGCCAGGCAGACTACATAGCTACATCTACTGGCTACTTACACCTGACTCCCTACAAATAAATACTACTCTCCTCTCGTCCTACATTAAGGCTACACACATTTTAAGGTAAATAATGAGTGTACTGTATATGTATTTTATCTCTGGGCTGCTTTGAATATCGTATAGTATTAAGTTTGGGACGGGGAGCCAGGTCTACTTACATCTGACTTCCTACAAATAAGCACTACTCACCTCTCTCCCTACATTAAGACTACAAATATTTTAAGGTAAGTAATGAATGTACTGTGTATGTATTTAACTTTCTATTGTTTTTTTTTATGCCTAGTTCTATTACTAACTTAATATAAGTTAGTGTAAACTTGTTGCCTGGCATTTATATGCATTTAAAAGTGGGGAAAAAATGGCATTCTGCTTTCTGGCGATGTCTGCTTTCCATCAGTAGCCTGGAGCCTAACCTGCCGTACAAGTGGGGCCCCTACTGTATACGTATCTTCTACAGTTTGTAAACTAGTGGAGGTTTTTAGCTTACAAATCAATTAATACACACAAGGCATGTGGAAATGAAGATTATCTGATTAATCACAAAACATATTCATAGCCTCACTGAGCTGGAGTGAAAAGAAATTAGCATATTTGAGGGTCATGCCTCATGGAGAGGTAATAGAATGTAGCCAAAGCAATGAGGTAAAAGGGCCTAATGATTATAGAAATTTTGTGGCCAAGAAATGCCATGAACAGTATATGAATCATACACAATGTGGAAGAGTAAGGCCTCTCAGAATATCGCAGGGCCTACTTTAGTCTTTTCCAGGATAAGACAATGCAATAGTCAAGGGTAGTTCAGAGAGCTTATTTGTAATATTAAAAAACAGTAGTATAAATAATTAAGCTCCCCATACCCGTACCACCTGTAGTCCAACAAGAGGAGGCACTAATGGACCCAGGGTTAATAGAGGGATACACGAGTGATTGGTAGAGGGCTTCATGGCAGACAGTACCAAAATGGTGCCCTCTCCTCCAATGCTTGAATGACCCCAGCTAAATATACAACAGGCTATCATTAAGCCAAGTACCACCTCAAAAATACAACATTCGTGGAAGCTCTCTCCCAATAAAATGAGCCACAGATGAAAATCTGTGAACAGGGTCCAGCTTTAAATAAAATGTAGACCAGCACACCACCCACTATCAGAGAGATGAAAGATCAATCTATCGATTCAGCAGGAACTGCATCGAATTTCCAATTTTACATTTATGTACCCACCTAGGGTAGGCTCAACTTCCAAGAGTAGAAATGAGGAGCATGTGGGTCTCCAGCCTCAGCAAATGAAATGGACCAGTAACAACCTGGTACAGTAAAAATAGTTGATACTTACAGAGCACTGACTATGTAGCAACATCCTGGTTGACTAGGCAAGCACCAGATATGCCTAACTCAAAGCTAGGCTGTAGTAGGAAAACTCAAAACCAGTCCCAGGTATATCACAGAGCTGCATCAAGTTAAGCCATTGCAGGGGCCCTGCCATCCCTGGAGAAAATTTTCCATCCAGTGTGCTTACAGCATTAACAGACTAATCCCCTCTGCAAAATGAAATGTCATCAGAGGATATCTAAATTGACAAATCTTTGTTTACCAATTTAATACTGAATTTTTTTTTTCCCCTACCTCCCCCGTTAGCTAATAAAGAAATGTTGAACGTTTTCAGACTTGCATCTTAACTCGCTTTTATTTAACAAAGCCGTTTTATAGCACGACTGTTGCTAGTGTCTACTAGCACTGCATCTTATGTCTGCTTATGTTGTGAACAGCTTTGTTGCCAAGTGTAAATTCATGGTGCAGCATCTTTAATCAGTGGATATGTAACAAGCTCTTATAGTGAAATTTTATTCCACTTAATTTACAACAGGATTCCACTTTAACCACATTATTTAACAAATAAATGCACACTCAAATTCTTCACAAATTATTTCAGAAAAAATACAAATGCCTTGCATATGCTTAAATAAATATTCTTTTTGGTCCAAATAACTCATTTCTCTAAAACACCAAGAAGAGTAAAAATTAAATAAAGCAGAGATTTCTGGCACCAAATGCTGGTCCTCAACGGTGACAATAATGGGGCTAATTCAGATATTCCATAAGGTCTACATCTCTTACAAAACAGGTTAACCTTACTGAAGAACCACACAGTTTTGAGACATTAACTGCCACCTTTAATGAAAAGTTTGTTCCTATGGACACTACAGGAGCGAGATGAAAAACAATTATAATTTACTATTTACAGCGAGATGTTAGATACCCTGTAGAACAAACATATCCATGACATTTAACAAATAGGCAACAATGTGACCAGATTTCTTTCACGGGTATAAAAAACAGCAGACTACCTGTGACCTATAACTGGTAAATTACATACATCACAGGTTTGACTTTTTTGGGCTATTTGCTTTCTAAGATTGCTTTTACAGACTTATGCTGATAATGCTAGCAGATCTGAAGGGACAATCAAATATTTGGAGAAAAACTAATTTTGTACTTCCATGTCCTTGTGATTTATTTCACTGTGTAGTATTATCACATAATAAGCAACAGCAAGAAGTGGTTAACAATGGTGCCATCTCTCCCGTGCTTTTACTACACATGAAAGCATACAAACATAAATCACATTCAGACCTGTCAGCATTAACACTTCATACATACCATTATACATGTGATAATCTACACTGCACAGTCCAGTATACACAAGTGAAACAATACTCATAACGTAGATGTTGAGAAGCAATCTGTAGCAGTCTACTGAAGATGTTTTGTGAACCACAAAAAATTTACTAAACAGATCATTAACATAAAAAAATAATTTGCACTGGATTACAAATGGTAAATGTTTGGTTACCAAGGCCTATTCATCCTTAATGTCTGTTGCAGAAGTGCCAATGCCATTTGCTGACCCTGCATCTCTCTCGTCTCCAGTACATACTGTGCAAGGTGAAGCTGGTCGTGTTAGTCCCATTTCAGAGTTTCCTTGAGTTTGAAGCATAGGAGGTCCTACATGCTGAGCAGAGGTTATGCAGGAGAGGGACGACCGTCTTAAATTACGACGAGGAAGATCAGGAAAACTTGCATGACACTCACGGCACCCATCAGCAGCTTCAGGGTGAGAAAGTGCATGGTTTTCAAGCTCGGCACGGAAGAAGAAGCGTTGATGGCAGTGATGACAATCATAAGGCCGAGCACTTAAGCCATGTTCTACCATGTGCTGCTGTAATCGTGATGCAGTTGTAAACACTGATGAACACATGTAGCAGGTGAAACTTCCACAACCCTCAAATGTATGCTCGATAAGATGACACTGAAGACGGAGAGGCGTATCAAATGTAGCACGACATAAATGGCACTCGTGTACTGATCCTTCATGAAGGAGATGAGATGCTACGTGTGCTTCTATTTCTGCTTCTGATGCAAAACTTTCTTGACACTTGATGCACTGGTAAGTACGAGATGTTACAGAACGACCAAAACCTTGGTGCTGTGGTGGTTGGTGATTCTGGTGATGGTGGGAAGCAGCATGAACTTCAGCCTCTTCAATAGTTTCTAATTTTAAATGACACTCTGAACACCGTAATGATGGGGAATGTCTAGGACTACTGCTGCTGTGACTACTGCTGCTATTTGTGGTTATAGTAGACACAGTGGCAGCAGTAGTAACAAGTGAGGAATTTGAAGATTGATGGAGTAATTCACCACTACTAAAGATACTCGATGCAACAGATGCTGCAGCAGCTGCTTGGGCAGCTTGAGCAGCATGGAAACGTGCATGGACATTAACTTCCATGTCAGTAACAAGTGTTTGTCTGCACACTACACAGGGTTGAGGCAGTGGTGCTGGGTGATGTTCATTTTGATGATTTGTAAATTGCTGCTCTGATGTTAAAGGTTCACGACACACTGCACATGCACTTCCAGATACAACTTTAACATGAGTAAGTTTATGTTGAGCGAGAAGAGCTGCTGATGGACATAATTCATCACAGATATTACACTTATGACGACCCCCATTACCCTGATGCGATTTCATGTGCGCTTCCAGGTCACCTCGAGATTTGCATGCCTCACTACAGTATGCACAGAACAGACTCAAAGATGCAGCAGCTACCTTAGCAGCAATGCCACCAGACCCACTCTTTATGTTGTGAGCTTGTTTCCTGTGAGTTTGTAGTCCTGAGTCTGTGGAGAACTCTGCATCACAAATATCACACCTAAGTTCCTTTTTCTGGGGACTACGACGGGGCTTTGCCAGATTCTCTGGCTGGGGAACATTGCCATTGAGCTCAGAATTGTGTTGCGTTTGCATATGTTTATCCAAAAGAAATTCGACATAAAAGGCATCATCACAGAGAGAACACTGAAACTGCCGTTGGTGTGTGGCTACATGAGCAGACAACTCTGCCTCAGAACTTAGAGTTAAGGTGCACAACAGACAACGATATGATCCTCCAGAGCCACCACCAGAACCACTACCTGATATTGGATCACCACCAGAATGCCCACGACGCACATGACTGGAACGTATATGTCCTTCAAACTCCGAGTGAGAACGGAATATGAGGGAACACCTCGTGCATTTACTTACTTTACATTCATTACTGTGTTTTACAGCAAAATGGACCTGGATTGACACTTTAGAATCAAACATCTCCTTGCACAGAGCACAACGATAAAGATGATGAGCATGAATATCCATTAAGTGCTTTTGTAATTCATCAGGTTTTGAAAAAAGTTTCAGACATGCTTGACAGCCATACTCTGTACATGTAACACCCAAATGAGTTGATAAGTGAGCTTCTAATGCTGCTTCTGATGTTAATGGTAGACGGCACTCTGGACATGCAAGCTGCACTGCACCAGCTGTTGAAGCAAGCTGCTCTCCTCCATCTAAGTGAGACTTGAGATGCCTTCGGAAAGCTTCAAAATTTGTAAATGGAGCATTGCACTGGCTGCATAGTAATGTGGAGGCAGGAAGATCTGATGTCAGAGTTTCATGCCGGGACTTTTTGCTCAAGTCAGTTGGAGTGTCAGTTGGGGGAGAAGGTGGGCGTTTATTGAGCACTGCTGAGAGAACTGGTGCAGCATGAACAAGTTTGATGTGTTCAGCTAAGGCACCTGGGTTACTGAAGGGCAAGAGGCACTGTGCACAGAAGACCCCTTCAGCAGCACGTGCCAACAGATCCGTGAAAGTGTGGGCTGTAACAACATGTCTCTGTAGAGCTGTGACTCCTCCAACACGAGCCCCACACAGTTCACAGCTAACTCCCCGTGATGATCCAGGGCCAAGGGGAGAGGCTATGGATGAAGCCAAACCACTAGCACCAAGAGATGTGCCTAGAGAGGATGGCAGACCCAACATTGCTGCCATGTCTCTAACTTCACCATTCAATACAGACCCTAGAAAAAACACCAAATATTAATATTTAAACAAATTAACATTCATCATTTAAAAACTTTCATTTAACACATTAAAGAAATACCTGCGTATGACTAACCATGAGCAGACTGTAGATGAAGTTGTAAAGCCTCTAGAGAAGGAAATCCATCTCTAGAGCAATAAAGGCAGGATAACTTTCCACTAACAAGTGATAACAGAGGGTTGGGAAGAGGCCTGGGAGAGGGTAGAGAAGATGGTGGTCGAGGTGAAGGTGTGGAAGCTGCAGAGGATGCACCACCTATTGATGATGCTCCAGATCCTCCACCACACGATGCAGGACGCTCAGCTGACACTGCATGTATTTCATCACCGTGGTAACGAGACAGATGGCGCTGAGAATGTAATGTGCATTTTATTAATACATTATAAACTATTTTTACTAGACAACTATTCATCATTATAATCAGAAGATATTAAACCCTGAGGGGCAACTCAGTGCTGCTTAGAAAGCACAAGTTTTATCACACCAGATGGTTATCGTGAGAAAAAAAAAACTTAAAGGGAAGTGCCTCAATGCCAGTGAGAGCTCATGATCTAAGGAACTGGAGCTGCCATTCCTCTCCTTGAATTGACTGCCTCCCTACAGGTTTAGCACTCCAGTAAAATATGGAAAGAAAGCTGTGCCAGCCAAAGTGGGAGAACAGCTGATTGGAGACAGGTGACTGGAAACTATACATATTCAAAAAAATATTTTTAACCCTTGTCAGTTTTGTTTCTGATCATAAAAAATACAACTGATGCAATAATAAAAATGCTTTACTTAATCTACACATCCTTGTAGAGAACAATGAATAAGGCTCTATTGATCTAAATGAAGCAATATGGATTCAGAGGCCATAAACTCGCCTACAAAACAGAGCATTCTTTCCAGAGAACACTACTATGCACCACAATCAACACTACTTGCCATGTACTAGGTTTACCCTTTAATATCCTGCCTCACCTACAGTATCTGTGCATGGAAATCTGAACCAGCAAATCACCTAAATGTAATCATAAAATAAATGCCATTAAAATAATCAACCTGATTCCAGGCAACACACCCTCTCCCACTATTCTTATGACACTAACTTATGACACTGAGCTTGACTATCATCATTACTGATTCTGTCATCACTGAAGGCTCTTGACTCATATAATGACTCCAACAACATGCTCATTGGAGAAGCCAGGTATAGATACTCAAAAATCTGGGACAAAGGAATTAATGTACAATTGCTATGGATCCCATCACACATTGGATTACTCTATGATAAAGTTGATATGTTAGCCAAAAGGAGTACCCAGAAGGAGAATGTAGAATATAACTTTGGTATATCTGTGTCTAGCATTAGGAATAATATTAGGAGAGAAGTAAATAATGAAAATAATTGTTATAGGAATGCAGTTAGAAGCCTGAGTAGATCTATAACCCACTATGATAACATGAACGTAGATAAGTATATTTATGGAGCAACTTGCAATGTGAACAGACTAACTGATGTTGTAGTGGCCAGGCTTAGGCTTGGCTACAAATACTTCTGGCAGTTTGGGAGACACACAAATGATGATCAAACTAAATGCAAATTATGTGATCAGGCATATGGTCACTGTCTTGAACACTGCTTAATTGTCCACTTATTGAAGAATACAGAGATACAGTATAATAACCTATGTGACATGTCAAGATATCTTATTAATGAAAATAAGATACCAGATATACTAAGCAAATTCCCTAAATTTGTTTGTAACAGATAAGTGAACTGTAGATATAAATCCATATGTACACCTGTTAACCCTTATGGGGCTTTTGTGTATCCATATGCTCTTGTGCTACTGTCCACAGGATGGATATGGGGGGTGCACAATAAACTAGCCACTTCGGTGGCAAAATCTAAATCTATCTAATCCCACTATTCTAAGACTGTGCCCTATTAAATGTACCGAGTATCAATACATACTGCTATCCAGGTTACATGTACAGTATACTCAATACATATATTGACCCTTAGCTATTTCTTGGTGGGCTGGAACAGAATTGACACTAGAAATTCTCTTTCAACGACACTAGAAATGTACCTCTGATATTCCATGTGTACAACATAACTTGAGTAAACATTATGAAAGTCAAAAGTCAAAGGCCTAAAAATTTGGAATCTGTCTACAAAGAGAATGAAATTTGGGTGTTATGCTGAAAGCCCCTTTATATGCAGAGAATTTCAGGCAAACTTAAGACTAACTTAAGATTAATAAGGCAATAACCATGAGTAACTTTTGTACATACATTCACATACATGCATACAAGAGAACTGAATGTTCTATTAGTTCATGCTATATGGCTTCAATAAGTTTAATAGAGGAATTACAGTTTGATTATTAACCTAAATTGGACACAATGAATTGTTTAACATTTGAGAGGATTACAGATATTGAGAGTATATATTGATTATAATGTTTTACCTATGTTCATGACATTGAGCAAATGCACGTAGTATAGTTTTTACATATTTAGGTGGGGCTGGGATAGGTTAGGGAGATAAGGTGTTTTTTAACGGTAGTTTTGAAAATGCTGCCAGAGTCAGTTTCTGGAGATTTCTGGCAGTTTTTTCCAAATTTTGAGCCCTTTTATGTACGTACACTGAATTTTTGAAGAGATTTAGCTGGACACATGGAATGTCAGAGATTTGTGTTTAGCATTTTTTTTGTCTGTGGGTCCTGTTGCAACTATCAAGAAAACACTTCAGGACGGGATTTTGTATTAAAATTCATTGGTCTGTAAATGTAGGTTGCACAGAAGTATGAGCGAGTGTTTTGTACAGTGAGTAGGTTTAGGTCTTTGAAGAGGGGGAGGGGGAGGGGTTGTCTAGCAGTGGATTGTGTGATCATACACACTGCAGCTTTTTGTTGGGTTATTATTGGCGAGTTGCTGGTGTGGATTCCCAGGCACAAATAGCACAGGTGAGGTAGGGGTAGATTAAAGAATAGTATAGTGAAAATAGAGCTCTTTGTGGTACAAAATAACATATCTTAAGAGAGGATGCCAACTGTTTTGGATACCTTTTTTTGTTGTGTGTTGGATATGGGTGTTGAATTTAAAGTTGCTGTCAAGGTGGAGACTCAGGAATTTTCCCTCATTATGTT